>JAVQJG010067060.1:0-11285 GCA_036024015.1 Craterocephalus amniculus | reverse complement strand
GTCTGCTATATGATATATTTAACTGAAATTGATGATCCAAACAACCAATGATTTATAAAGAAAAATCTTGAAAATAATCAGGGGTGCCCAAACTTTTGCATATGACTGTATATATATATGGGACTGTTGTTGTCTCCAAAAATGGCCTTATAAATAAAAAAGAACAGCACATACCTGATAGTGATGCTGAAGACAATCTTTGCTTTTTTTATTATCATAATCACATTTTGGTTTGCATGGTTGCAGGGAAGTTGGATATCTCCTTTTTTGCGGGGTTGTTTTTTTTCCTGTGTTCACACACCAGTGAGCATTTTAAGGTGTGGGGTTTACTGCCATGGACACACTGGAGATTAAACTGGCAACCTTTCAATTGGGTGAAACCCCTCTACCAGCTGAGCCATGGCTGCCCCGTGAAAAAGATAATGTCAATAGGAAAAATATCTTCATATCTAGTTAAGAATAACATCTTCTGCACATCAGATTTTGATGTAAACGCATCCTTCTAACCTTCGGGAGCAAAGATTGGATGACGAAATGAACGACCTATCCCTAAATACAAGATATTACGACATGTCACCACTCAGTAGATTTTGTACTTCGCATATAATATGCTTTACATTAGGTTGGTGTTTCTCTTCAAGTGCAAATTTTTAAACAACATTTCATGCAGTCAAGGTTGCAGCCTGATATTTTCAAAAGCTCCAAGACACTCTCACACTCACTTTACACATTTTGCATCCACTGGATTTGAGCTTGAAATGCTATATCCTGTGTTTGGAATCACAAACCTTTATAATCCCTGCAGGAAACAATTTTACCACATTTTGAATACATTGCAAACAAAATCAGGACTTTGCACTCTGATGCTGCGTTGCTTGATTTCACTTAACCCTGGCACATCTTGTTAATTTTGTTTACTAGCCGCATCTTGGCCCGGCATTGTTATTTGCCTTTTTATTGATCTCTGTGCGTGAGCTGCTTCACCGGCTGCAATACAGAAACTTTACTGCAAAATCTCTGATTTGAAATAAGGCGATTAAGGTTTTTAAAAAGTCTGAGGGAGTTGGCACCAAGCAGCAAACACAACTAAACTGAATCCAAAAAAGGCTTTTTTTCCCCTCTGATTCTTTTTTGTTTGGTTTTACTGAGCGCCTGAATGAGGTCAGCCCAGGTAAAAGTCATTTCCCCTTATTGATTCCCTCAATTAAATCTATACCAATCACAACACGGGTGATGCAGGTACACTGAAGGAGCCAAATCAATGAAAAGGATTTTTAAGCTGCTAGACTGCAGGGATGGAGAACAGCCCTGAAGATCAATGTGAAGGCGATGACCCTAATTTTTTTGTCCATTCAATTAAGGCCTGTGTTGAGGCGGGCTTAGTCGGCCAGCCAACTAAGGTAAAAATATCCCCTGGAGTTGTCCTTTACAGACAGATAGAATGATGGAAGTCCTGGGTGAGGGTGAATCCAGCCAACAATAAAGGTAATTTCTAATTTTAAGGGCTCCAGTAATTCTTGTCCAGCACCTCCGCCATCAGTAGTTGTGATGAGGGTCATTCAGAGAGCGAACATTAATAACAGCTGCCATATTACAGCTGGATGTGGTTGTCCCATTTGACAACGTCCTCTTGGAAATAACATATGATGCCATTAGGTGCCATTATAGGGCAACCCCCACACAAACACACCGGGGCAGATGAGGAGCAACAGTAAATCATTCTAATCCAGCTGCGAGATGAAAGCAGGCTACTCCCTCATGGCTGAGGGGACGGGGAATTTGTGTCACAAGCTGAGCTGCAGTTTACCTGCTTGAATCATGATGACAGCTGTGATAGAGCTCAGCTGTCACTCAGTAAAGCCGAGCCACAAATCTCCCGTCACCTGCAGCCAACTCAGCCGCGGCGCACGTGAAGGGAGACAAATCCAGGATGCAAAGACTCATGATATGATGAGCATCTGGAGCTTATTTGTGTTGGATTTTTTTTTTTTTCCTTTTTTAATCGCCCCAGCTCTCACACAAATTTACATCATTATTGCTGACGCTGTTCCCCTCCAGGTCCCTTAAGCTGAGATCTGACTCGTCTCCCTGTCATCTTTCTCCAACTGCCTGTCAATACGGAGGCACTAAATGCTGCCGTACTGTCAGCACAGTTCCCACAGTCCTACTGTACAGCGCAGCCCGGCTCATCACAAACTACTCTCGGACTGAGACGAGAGAAAATTTGGCTTATCAGAAAAGTGAGCTGGAGAATGAAGAAGGAGGAGAGGCAAAGTGAAGGAGCCACAAACTCTGCAGAAGTTGCTGGTGAGACAGGAAAAGGTAAAAGGGACTACAGTTAGATGCAGAGCGAGCTTACCTGCCCGCGATGCAGACGCGCAGACCAGGACCGGCTCTCTGCTGCTCCGCTCGCCGATACTAAATCACTTCCATGACTCACGCAGGAGGGCAGATAACCAGCTCTCAGGAAAAGTGGAGTCAACAGTCGCAGCAAAGGCAGGCGCTCGCTCTCGCTGCAGTGCTGCTATCTCTCATCCTCCTCTCTCCTCCTCTGCTTTCATCCCCCCACCACCACCCCGTCCTGTGGCAACCCCCCGCACCCCCCCCCCCAACCCGCTCTCCCTCCCTCTCTCACACCTCCTCACTCTCTTCACAAGGTGCCACAAACAGAGTGTCTGCACCCGCTCTCTCCTATTGGCTCCCTCTCCCTCTCTCCTCCGCCCGCCATCCCTCTCTACAGTAGCTGACTCTCTTTGGACTGTCAGCCTTAAAGTGGAAATGCATCACAGCCATGCGCACACAGCATGTCCCTACTTCATCCACGTAAATGTGCGGGTAAAAACATCAACTGCATTTTCAAGCTTCTACATTTTTTCCACTTATGGAACTCAATCCAGCAGCCAGGAGGTAGCTGCGTCTCATTTCTTTCAGGAAGCTATAAAGTGATTTTATTTTTTATTTTTGCAGAATCAATGTGCCCTAATGAAACCACAGGCACCATGATGTCTGATAAGAACACAGCTTTATTTTAGATCTGCTATGAGAGGCTTCAAACAAATAACTGAGAAACAGCTACTATGCATTTGTTTTGGGGGAGGGTTTGTAGAAAAATATTGGATACAGCTGAATAAATGAATTAGTTTGGTTGATATGCTGTTGCTGACACGTCTTAGCTGCAGGAGAACGGGAGAATCAAACAAATTACTTCTTTATGATTCATGAGTCATCTGACAAATAAACATATGCATCAAATATGCATCAAAGACAGCACCTGCCTGTGACTCACGGGTCTAATGTCATTATTTCTGCTGAAGGGCTTTTTTCCCCTGCAGAGAGGCTGGTGATCTCTGGCTTTAGGTCAGGGCATCCTTTGATGGGTTATCAAACAGAATCTAAATGTTTCTGACTTCCATGTCATTTAAAAAGGGAGTGGCCGACTATGAGGCTCTATTTGTGTAGAAAACATTGTCTGCTGGCAGAAAAATGGGAAGGCCTGCAGTGATTTAGAATTGCAATGTTTACTGAAGCAGACAGCAATAAACGGAAATATGAATAAAGGACAGCACAAATTGCAATTTCCCTCGGCGGTTAAATAAGGTATTGTTCCTTTCATATCATATCCTATCCTGTCATTTAGTTTCAATGGACAGGAATACCAACAACCTGATGAAGACATGTAGCTACACATTCCCACAGGAGTCATGTTATACATGGAAATGTTTCTACAACAGCTTTGTGATGGTTAAATCATGGTTGTTGATCTGCTGGTGCCGTGGGCCAGACGTTTTTCTCAACTGCATTACTTTTTTGTGAGGGTCCTTGTATGTACGTCATGTACAGCATAAATGTTTCAACTGCATGAATTGTACCTCATGTAAAAACCAATTCCTTAACTTTTCGACCTTAAAACTCTGCTTTCCGGATTCGATTGATGACACTGACATCACTTATGTGCATTTCTGGAGCCATGGCGGCCCAGCAGCATCCCCTGGCTAGTGGTGCGTTCCAGTTGTTCTCGGAACTCGTTTTTCCGAGGTAATTTGGCCGGAACTGACGTTTTTCCGAGCTGCGAGCTGAGCTCATAAATTGCAGAGGACCCCGAGATCCCAAATTTCAAGATGACTGCGCCCAGTTTCCGTCCTTTGTTTGTTTTCTCGCTTTACATTTTCGGTTTCTTTTACTTTTGAAATGTCAATAGCACCATAGGGCAGTAGTATTAATAGCTTTTGATTAAAGCATTTTTGAAAATGTGAAATGTGTCCCTGGCTAAATTAACTGGTTAATTTGAATTATTTTACATTTATTTTATGATTTTTGGCTGTTAGTGCAGTATAATCGTACAAACACACATTCACTGTCTTCCACATGAAGGGAAACGTTGTGACTGAAAGCATTATTTTAAAAGCAGCTCTTTACACACACAGCTTTGCTGGAGGGATCCATTTTTTCCGAGTTTGTGCACCTGGAATGCGGTTTACCTCGAAATGACATCACCAACCGACTTCTGCTGGGAATTCCGAGACAACTAGAACGCACCATAACAAACAACTTGTTCACACGTAGTGCATGTTATACTTCAGGGGAGACACTAAAGTGAGACAGAGCAAGAGATGAGACAAGAGTCAAGATAAGACAGTTTATACTGTCTAGAGCAGGGATGCTGAAGTCCAGTCCTCAAGAGCTACTGTTCTGCAACTCAGATGCATCCTTTCTCCAACACACCTGAACAAATGGCTGAATTCCCTCATCTGCGTGCCGTGCAGCGCTGCAGATGCCTGGTAATGAGCCGTTCATTTGATTCAGGTGTGTTGGAAAAGGGAGGCCTGTGAGTTGCAGGACAGCTCTCAAAGACTGGACTTTGGTCTGTAGAGATTTCACAGATAGGAGGCACGATGGATTCTGAATTAGCAGTCGATAGGGAGCGCATCACTGAGGAAATAGCTTGATTTAAAGGAGCATAGCGCAAGTTCCAGCAGCAACCAGGTTAACGAGCATGCGCAGGGTTTCAAAGCACGTGCACGCCCTGAGGATTCAAGCCCGATCTTCTCACTGAGCAGCAGAAACGGCAATATAGAGGCAGCTGAGGTGAGTAGAGATTGACTCATCCCACACATCAGGCAATTGTAAGATGATGTTGGGGAAAGAAAATAATGATATCTAGCATTTAAATTGAACAATGTACCTTTAAGTATTGCGTCTTAAATATGCCAACTACACGTATCTACATGGATTGCAGTGAACAGTGCCACCAATAACGAAGCAGCCTAAGAAGGCGATGATCAGAACGAAAGCAGCAGTGGGCAGCATGAAATAAGGCTGATTGGACGATGGACTTTTGAACCAAGTTATTCTGCCTGTAATGATTTTTTCAAACACGAACGTTACCAGTGAACCAAATGTAGCTGCTACTATCCAAGAATATTTGGATTCATGACATGCATACAAGGTGATAATGGATATGCTCAGGACTAATTAAAAAATTAAACTAGCACTGCAGACACTTCTTAAAGAACCTGGTCGTTGACCAATCAGCTTTGTCTCATTGAGGCCAGAAGCTTACTACCTTAATTCACTAAGTTAAAACAATGTAAATTATACAGAGAAACGTTAATTCCTCTCTTTAACCTCTTCAACACAAGAGCACCCTGTACAGGGGTTTATACCTATATCTCCAGACTCTGACCTTTAATAGCATTGGTCATCAGCATCAGCCAGTGGGTTCCTGAGATTGTTCCGCAAGTATCACCTTTAAAGCATCTGCAAAACTATGCAGGTTAACTGTTTTTAGCTTATACCTTTTCACAGTTTAGAATTTATCTGACTAATTTCCAGATGAAGGGCGCCCATCCAGGGTTATTATGACAGGTGAGCTAAGGAAAGCTCGGCATCCTTGAAAACACTCAGCTATGACACTAAGGGGGAGCTCTACAACATTCATTTGTCATCGTTGTGCGGTTTTCGATCTAACAGCCTACATTGTGAGCCATTCCATTTTTCCATCACCGTGGAGAACAGCATTGTTTTTATTGTTCTGTGAGCCGTATAAACAGCGGCCACTTCTTTTGTGTTTTTTAGAAGAACTTGTAAGATGTTCCTGATTGTTTCAACTGTAGTATACTGTAGTAGCGGCAGAATGTTTTAGGCAGTAGACCTATTTTAAACCACACTGTCATGCACAAACATATATGCGTGTGCAGGTGACTCGTGAAGTCATACACGCCTGAAAATACAGCCCCCAAAGTGCAATTTCAACCCTACTGCTTTCCTCTGGTTTTCGCACAAAGTAATGTGGTTTTCTTTTAGGAGGAGAGAATAACCATTGACATTTCTGACTGTGTTCCAGTTGAATGTACCATCCTTCTTTTAAGACCAAGATCATACAGGCCTTGTAGTTGTGAAGATATATTTAGTTGGATTTTGGGTGTGACATAAGACAAGAGGGGGAAAAAAAGGCTTTGTGAAAAAGAGGTTAAACATCCCAAAACATTTTTAAGGAGAATATTTTTTTATTCCTTCATAATAGAGCAAGTGTGTTTAAGAAAATAACATGAATCCTTTCCATTTGCTTTGTTTTAATGGAACAAAATGTATTATTTCAACTTGAGGAAAATTTTGATATCCAAAGATGTGGTGAGTAACTATGATAAAGTCAGATTGTTCTAATTTGGTTATCATAAGTTTTGACTATTTTGTCTGAGATTCTATGTCCTGCTTTTTAATATCTGCATATAGAAATTTATTCATTCAGGTTTCTTTAAGAACAGATCATTTTTGTATTAAAATATCCAACTGACCTCAGAAAGAAAATCAAATGTTGATATTTTAGTTGCTTTTTGAGATTTTAGAGTGACTGGAAGAAAACGTGTTGAATCAGCATGTGATAACTTACACTGAGCGATAACTCCTGAATCAAATCAAACGTAAACCTAATCATGGCAGAAATTGTGATACTTATACCTTGTTCTGTACTGGATCATTCATCTTGATTAAACTTGTAATTTACACCCTGAGCTGCCCACCAGGTGAATCCTGCATTGTGTCAAAGTCACAACTATAAGAGTTCAGATGCTGAAATGATGCAAAAGAAATTGTTGTTTTATTCATAAAATTCAATTCAGCTCTATTTGTATAGCACCAATCCACAACAATGCCGTCTCGAGGCACATCACAGACAGTTTGAGCCAATCTGCCGGTTTTTTACAAGCCAATCAATAACAAATAGTCTAGGAAACCAACAGACATGTATTGAATCGTAGCTTCGATCCAATCCCCCATCCCAAGCATGCTAGAGGCGCCGGTGGGAAGTAAAAACTCCCTGAAAACCAATGAACATTGACAGACAAGCCAATCGGGCAGTGAGGGGAAGAGGAAAATAGCTGGGATGGAAGGAAGACAATTGGAAAAAGAGAATACAGTTAGGCTGGGAAGAATTGACACTGAAGGGGTTGAAAACATTTATTTAAAAAAATCTGTACAATTATAATAATCAAGGCATGACATTAATAAAGCTACATCACGTTCTTTCTCTTGAGGCATGGTGAGGTGAGATCCGGTGGTATTGGTTATTTATTAAAGCCACTTTTACGCTGTAGCGCTTCCTAATGAAAGCTAATTCTGTCAGATTTCTCCAGCCAGTAAAAGTCAGTCTAATTAAAACAGTCAGTGTGTTGATATTCAGTTGCTGTCTTCCTACTATGGAATGATAGAAGTGACACAAAACAAAAAAAATAAAAAATCTGGAAAAGAACATGGAAATATATAAGGAAAAGAATAGAGAAAAATAAATGGGATTATGTGAAAATAAATGATTGTAAAAAATAAAAAAGCTTTTTCATTTATTCATTTTATTTATTTGTCTGTATATTTTTCTAATTCATTTCCAGATCTTTTCTTTTTTGATCTTTCCATGGTGCCATAAAGCAAAACAGGATATCCCAGGATAGAAAAAAATGTCTTGATACTGCAACACTGACTTCAGGAATGTAAATAATAGCCATCAGAGTGCCACAACGTCCCGGGTGAAAGTCATGCGCGCGTGCCAGTCAACCAAAGGGATATCCCTGTGGCCAAGTAGCCAGGGCGCATGATCAGTCGGAGACACACAGTAACAGGACCCACACACTGACACATCTCTCCCCCTCTTTCCACAAGCACGTCCTCGTGCTTTACGCACATGCCACAGGTTCAGAATCCATGGACCCTTAGGGCTACACATGGACCCTACCGACAACGCCAGAATGTGGCAGGACGACCAGAGGGCCCGGGCAGGGATCGATCCCACAACTGCCCGGATGAAAGTCATGCGCGCTTGCCGGTCAACCAAAGGGATATCCCTGTGTATCTCAAGTAGCCAGGGCGCATGATCAGTCGGAGACACACAGTGACAGGACTCACACACTGTCACACTAGCTTTATTCAAGAAGTCTGTCACCTCCGGTGATAAATGTAAATGTTGTATACCCACATGGATTTGGACTATGTTGGTCTTTGTTTACGTGCACTGCTTTAAGTCAGAACCGGAGTAAGATGCATAATAAATAAATAAATTAATAAAGCATATACGGGTATCCTTGCATGCTAAAGGTTAGTTAGTGTTACATACTAAAAATTTAGCCTTGCAATAATACATGTCCTCATTTCTGTCATACATATCACATTTACCTTTTTAGTAAGTAGAAAGCCAGCTGAGGGTCCTGTTTTATTCCCAGAGCAGATCGGAGCTCCATCCATTTATCCAAAGCTGCTCCGATGTTGACTCTCGTCTGTGTGTATGTGTTGGTGTGGAAGAGGCACATGAGGCCGTCAGTCTCTTGTTTTCCATTTACAGTGGTCAGTGTTGACTCCATGATGCTATAATGGTAGCGTTGTAAACAATACAATACTGTCAGCGGCCAGGTTAACATGCAGGTGTCAACACACAAAAACAGGACTATAGAGGCAACTGAGTTGGAGAGAGATCAGTTCATCCTACACATCAGGCAATTAAAAGATGAAGTTGGGGAAAAATGGCAGTATTAAGATTTCAACTTGCACAATGCACGTTGGAACACTGTGAGCAGCCACAGTAGTATCATCACAACAACTAAAACTCTGCAAACAGCTGTATCATCAGCCACTACAAAGCCGCAACGGCTAGCAACAGCCCTGTTTCTTTTATTTAAGACAAGAGAACATTGGATCCAGCTGCTATTTTGGACAATATTTTTTTTCAGCTAGTTTCTTGGCGTGCATTAACGAAGTGAGGAGACGGTGGGATGGGGAGATTTGGTGAAACATGTTCTCGTGGACTTAACTTCAGGGTTCAGTCTAACTTTCTATTATGAAATAGATTTAAAAACCATCAAACCGTTCAGTCAGTTGGATCAAAAACACACAAATGCACCATGCCCTCAAAACCAGAATTAGGAAGCAATCTTGTGATAGTCTATCCTCTCTTTTATTTATCAAGCTGCATTCACCATCAACCAGATCTAAATTATTCATTGTCTATCATTTTTTCAACCTTGCTGTAGCTTCTTGAAATGTATTTATACATAAATATATTTATTTCAAGTGTGACATGTGAAGATATAAGATTGCACTGCAGATGCTGAAGGTTTAAAGTGTATAAACAGCCATCACTGTGAATCTGAGCATTATAGAATTTGAGCCGATGTAGTCTTTGATAATCATTTCAAACTGGATTTGCCCTGAAATAAGGCCAAGAGTCAAGTTACCAATTTGCAATTATAATTTGCAATTATAATTTGCCTTCAAGCCATTTAAATGTAGATTACATATATTCTGCATGCTGTCATTTCCTCCTGCGATATTTGTTCTAATTCAGCATGTAAAATACATTAATGACAGAATCAGAGCTATGCTCCTGCTGAAGGCGTGAAGTGCTCTCAGTGGTGACATGTCTGAATAACACAAAATGTGCTGCTGCTTTTTTTTTTTTCAAAATCTAAGCACCAGCAATCATTCAGCTCACACCTTCTATCACAGCACATCAACACAGTGTCCAATATGAGCAGCTGCCTTTAAATGAGGTGCAACGTGGTTTTACTTAAGGGGAAATCCTGGAACGTCTCTCTGCTTTTATTGGAAATCAGAAGTTAAATGAGAGAATTCTTCTTCTCATTACACTCAAGTCATCAGATTATCGTGTTGCCTTTGGGAAGATTCAAAATCAGATTTGAGACTGGAACAATTACAATCTTTATCTTCTATTGGCATTTAATTCTGAAATAACTTCATGTGTGAGTCATGAGGCTAATCAGGTGGAATTTCATGGTCAATGATTTTTTTTAGCCATTTACTGTTTTTGCCTAAAGAACAAAACCTGCTGGGCACAATTCAAATAAACAACGTTAGGGCTGGAGGAACCTGCTACGACATGTTACAGGTATAAATGATTTGCAGTTGTTCCATTTTGCAACCATCAGATGCCAGTGTGAATAGTCTACAGCCTGAAGTAACTGTGTAGAAGCATGGGCGGATCTACAGGGGGGCAAGGTGGGGCAACTGCCACCCTGGTTTATACTCTTGCCCCCTCAATTGCCCCCCCAACATTTATGTGTTTAAAATAATACTTGTAAAACCAATTGCTTAAATGTATAAAAGCACATTTTGCATTGAAAAAAGTGAATATTTTTTAACTAAAAATACATATTTTAAAACTCTTGGGTACCTGAAAAGCTTAGTTACGGCCCTGCATTGCCTCCTGCTGCGCGGCAGCGCGCTCTGCTGCCTCACGCCATGTGCTTTATGCACAACTCTACTACTTCCTGAACTTAAGCCAGCTCCTTGTTTCCTGTCTTTCATTAGTGGACGAACTGATTAATCCAGGTGTGTCTGGCCATTTACTGAGGTAAGATACACCTGGAGTAATCATTTCGTCCAATGAGCCTGTCTTCAGTCTGGAAGGGTGGAGTCACTGAGTCACTGCGACAAACGCAGGTCGTTATTTTATGGGCTGAAGCTTGACTGGTCGCTCTATATGATGATTACAGCAAAAAGACTGCACAATTACTGTACATCCACCTATACTGTAAGAGAGGGAACATAAAAAATAGGCTACACAGAATAACAGATGTCTGAATATAACCGTGCTACACCGTGATGGTCGGCGTGACTGATCCTTTCCAAACGGGCTTATTTCCTCATCATGCATTTCCTTTGCCTTGCCCTCTCTACCTGGAGCATCGACCCTGTGTGTGTATGTATGTAAAAGTAGGCCTGCTGCACCTGCTCCTGTGGCTGCATCGCTACAGACTCCTTGTTCTATAAAACCATGAGACTGT
>JAVQJG010067039.1:0-11192 GCA_036024015.1 Craterocephalus amniculus | reverse complement strand
TGCACATGCTCAAGCACACACACACACACGCACACACACGCACACACACACACACACACACACACACACACACACACACACACACACACACACACACACACACACACACACACAGTGCAAACATGTTCCTAGAACACGTGCTTTCTGTTTAGTCTGTGCAAAAATCATTGCATCTATATTATGGCCTATTGTCTAAATGCCACTAAATACCATCTTCTTGAAGTAGAGTGACACTATTAGCTGGCTGTTGAAATCAATTTCAGACTTCCATTTATTAAGTTGGCATATCAAAAAACAGCTTTTCCATGATATTCTGGCTGAACTTTGAATTAAATTTTTCATATTGCTTTTACATACGTGGTCATGAACAGTGCACTGAATTAGCACAGTGAGGCATCTTACTGCCATTAATTTGTAACATTTGTTCTTCCCTATGTTTTGAACAAAGATTCTGAAATTTTGGTACCTTGTTATGAATTTAATATCTAATAGCTATCATCCTAAATGGTTCATTCGGCTTTGTGACTTTGCGATCGGGCCATTTACTATACAGCACCTGATTAGCATGGTTTTACTAAGAGGGAAGATTGGAGCTTTTGAATTTATGGATTTCCCACATGAATTCTGCCACATTCTACTTCTCTTTCAACCTAATTATATAGTAAAATTCTAAAATGAGTATTGTGCTTACATCTTAATAACCTCACTAATTATATTTCCCATATTAAACAATGGAGGCTTTAATTACATAACTACTTTTTTTAATATAAATGCAAAACCTCACACCACCTCAGTTTAGCGCTTGTGTAAAAGGTTGACTCTATTCGAGATTAGAATTTTGTCATTCAGAAATGGAAGCAACAAAGGACATTTATTCTTCAGATAGTTACATTTGTTGGCTCTCTGAGGTGATTATATTTTATCTAATGATTCTTAAAATCTGTCCAAAGATTTTTTTTAAATCCCAACTACATCATATATCTCACTATAGAGAATCTTTAATGTATCCAGCACATATATTTACAGTGAGATAATGGCTATTAGTTGGCCTCTGTTCTCAAAATATTGCTATAAGCATGCTTGTGTAAAAGAGCCAAACTTTGAACACATACACCCCTTTAAAACATCTATCTCACAAACAAGATGAACACACCACAGTCCTCATATTGCACATTTTCTGCAAAAAAACCCATGAAGAAAATGTCTCAAGAATTGAAAAAAGTCTGAACACACAAGTTAGAGCCATGATTTTCCAATATCATCAAGGTATTTTACATCTTGAAATAAGTCACAAAGCTGCATGTTAATGTTCTGCAGGTGTATTCCTATGGGATGGAGGAGTACTTTAGCTCTTTACTTTCAACTCTAAAAGTGTCAAACTGTATTAGAAGCAAGAACATTCTGTAAGATGCAACCTCATCGAGGTGTCACCCACTGATGGCACCTATTGTTTTGACAGCTTTGTTGCCTTGAAAAATCCATCCATCCATCCATCCATCCATTTTCTGAACCGCTTAATCCAAGTGGGTCGCGGGTGTGCTGGAGCCTATCCCAGCTGTCAAGGGGCGAGGCCTTGAAAAATGTGATCTTTTGTTTAGAGAAACAGCAGTTGTAGATCACCCTGTCTGAACACCCCTCAGTCAAATACGTTGTGTTGTCTCTGTCTTAATGTGACAAAGTGATGGTTTAAGTAATGTATCATGTATATCAAGGTTTTGAAATACTGTGAGTGGCTTTGCTGCATGTATGGAACTAAAGAAATGTAAGAAAAAAAGAGATAAATGCCAGAAACGTAACTTATTTGGTGAAACTGATAATCAAAGTGTAGCAGAAAAAGAAAATAACTTTCCTAAAGAACACTGAAAAGAACCTCCATGCTGATAGAGGTGCACATAATAACTACCTTTGAGAGTTAAATGTTGAATTTTCATTATGCCGTCTCCATCATCATGGAAAACTTCTTTAAAGTTTGTTCTTTGTTGCCATTTAAATTATTAAAGTCTGAGCGGGGCTTTGCAGTCGTGTCATACTCTGCTTGAGTTTCTTTGAAGTGTCAGACTTTGTAACGTTGTCTTCTTAATTCTCAGTCTCTGTACCAAGGACAGCTCCCCGCTGACCTTCCAGGCATGTGGGATGCCAAAAGACTGTCACACATGTGCTTGGTCATCCTGGAGTCCCTGCTCCAAGACCTGCCGATCCAACGATCTGTCTCCTGGTTACCGTGTCCGGTCACGGATCGTGACGCAGCTCCCGCACGGAAATGGGAAGCGTTGCCCTGTCCTCGTGGAAAAAGAAGCTTGCAACATCATTGGAGATTTACTTCCAAAATGCCCCAGGTGATTCTTCAAATGAAGTTATAATCCCACTTAAAGCGTTCAAGATTAATTGGGCCAAGTCTGAGGCAATGCCGGTATCCAAATACTGTCACCCACCCATACTTAGACAATATAATTTTAGATGATTTCCTAAAGGAATGATCTATCTTAGTAGCTGCGCACAGAAATGAGTGAGATGGAAAGGAGCCTCTTCTTTCAAAAAACCAAAAGAAGTTTAGGTAAATGGGGAAAGTTTAACTTGAGCCTTTTGGGGAAGATAAACACTTTCAAAATGATTATAGCCCAACAATTTAATTACATATCAATGATGCTACCTGTTAATAAGCTCGAACACATCTTCAAGCAATACAAGAACATTATCAATACGTTTCTATGGGCAGGGAGGAAATTTCTGATCTTGAGGGGAGGACTGGGTCTGCCAAGTGTTATTGTGTAGTTTTTCATTTAAAATGGCAAAAATAAAAAAACACTGGAGAGGAATGACATCTGGTCATGTGAAAAAAAACTCTAATATGTGTTGTCCAAGGGTTTGGAACACAAAAGGACAAAATTCACAAACTTTCTCAATTCAAACAGTTTTATGCCTTACTTTGGTTCAGTCCAGGGGTGCAG
This sequence comes from Craterocephalus amniculus, assembly GCA_036024015.1. NCBI lineage: Eukaryota > Metazoa > Chordata > Actinopteri > Atheriniformes > Atherinidae > Craterocephalus > Craterocephalus amniculus. The sequence goes on along the minus strand of JAVQJG010067039.1, from coordinate 8,244 downwards.
ATAGAGAAGCAGGAAGTGTTATGGAAAAAGTCACTGGACAGGGGCATTCATAGTTTTAATAACCTTTATATTATAGATCATTTAGGTTTAAGGAACTAGTCCAACAGCAGTTTGGATGAAATGGCAAATTTCAACTTGCAGATTAGACATTGCTTAGTTAAAAAGTTCCTGCACGAGGGCTCAATCAACCCAGTTATTCCCTGTTAGAGAAAGCCAACAGGATGTCATATTTATTTCTAACTTCACTTTTTGATTATTCAGTGTTGTCTCATTTCTTACATTTTTCTAAGCTAAGAGAAACCCCACAGATGACAGACCCTGAACAAGCATGACTTACTTGACTTGGATAGGACAGTACTTGGAGAAAAATGGGGTTGGCTTTTACTTCCATGTTTTACAGGCATTGGAGTGAAGATAGGCTTTAGCTAATATAACATGCACTGAACAAAGTACTCAATAGAGAATTACATTCCCTGCTGGTTAATTTTGTTTTATTCGTTAAATTTACATGGAGTGCCCAAGAGCAGAGGATTTACATGATTAGGGAAAACTCATTATAGAAATTAAGAATTTGATAGATTTACTAGAGGCTGTTGTTTTGGTAATCTCCTCAAATATTATTGCTTTCTGCATCACTGCATTTTTCATAGTTGAAACCAAACATTTGTTTGGAAATTCTTGAATCTAAATAATCAGGCCTTGCTCCCTGTGATACACTGTGACAAAGCTCTTACCGAAGACTGCACACGTTAATTTGCCGTTTGCTCTGTGGGACTTTGTGAGAGCAGCTGTCACAGATGTGTGTAAACTCATACTTTATCCTGTTTAGGTAGGTTCATTTTTCACTTTGTTTCTGGGTGGAAGAAAATTTTGGTTTTGAAATTAAACACAAATGTGATGAATACTTTTTAACATACAGTGACTTTTTGTCTATTTACCAATGGTTTTTCTCATTATTTCCACGGCTGTGCGCTCTGTCAGGTACATGTGGAGGACCACTGACTGGGATGAATGCCGCATCCAGCCCTTACTCAGCCAGCAGGATCAGAGGCTGGCTAATATCAGTCTTCTGTGTGGAGAGAGCATCCAGACCAGGAAGACCTACTGTGTTCAAGTCTCTGATGATTCAGCTCCACATCACAGGAAGGAAGGTGAGGTGAAAAAAACAAAAACAAAAGAAGAGCACCTTTATCTCAGTTGACCCAAGGATTTCTGGCAGCATGCGGTGACTCCTGGGATACAACATTAATAAATTCCAAGTAAACTTTGGTTTGTAGTTTTAAATTATTAAAGTCGATGTTAGTAGCAGAACATGGCTTACAAAAAAAACACACAAAACAAAAAAATGTGGCATAATGTGTGCAAATGGACAATAACTTCAATTAAATGTAAGCGTGTTTCACTGTGATACAGTGTACTGTTGCTGAGGCTGTAGACAACAGGGGAGCAAGATTCTGCATGAGAATGAACTCATTTAGCCTCTTAAGGTGTTTTCACCTCAAAACCTTCACAAACATTTAAACCCAAGCTTCATATAAGGTATGATTCTTTTTTCGAGGAAAGAGCAGCATGAAACCAATCATTTCCATGATGACAAACCCTGTACATGTGTCTGCAGTCCCATAGTTAGTCATCCTCCAAATTATTCATCCTCTCCAAGGAAATCCATGGCAGTGTTTTTTGAATTGTGGTTCAATAGAAATATTTGGAAAAAAAAACAAGCGAAAAAATTAATTTAAAACACATTAGAAACTAAAATATGCTACGTTTCTTGTGAGCTTATATTTTGGTGGACTATCCTTTGAGGCAATCAATACAATGAAGTGTTTTCTCTTGCTCTCATTCAGACTACTGCTCCTGTTGACGGGCATTTCAGCCCAGTGCTCATTAGTGCTCCCATTTGTCCAGGAGTGTTTTGTTTTTTTGTATTATTTATTTAACTCAATTTAATGAAAAACAATGCCTTATTTCACCAAATCACAATTTAGCATATCTTTATTTACCATTACTTTTTCAGTCTCCAGTTATTTTATCGACTGTTGTGTGACTGTTGTGTTGTGACTTGCCATTAATGGAAAGTATGAATAATTTCGAAAATGACTGTGGCACCTGCCATTTTAATAGATGCAGCAACAATATACCTGATATATTCCTGAACAAACAGGACTTGTCAGATTAATACTGTTTCACTGTGAGTCTGTCACTAATCTGTATTTCTAACACTATTTTAAAATGTCATTTTAGAAAGCAATGGAAATCAAACATGTAACTAAGTAATATTCTTACCTCATAAATAAATAGATTAAAATTTAGACAAGATTATATGAAATTAAAGTTTCAGCCTTATGAATTACTATAAATAAAAAAATAAAAAGAATTACTAAGTAATTCATTTATCATTTTAATTAAGCAGATTGAGTAATTTTTGCATAATGAGTAGTGGTGTAACAGCTTAGGCTCTGTCTGTGGTTGGTTATAGCGCATACCTGAGTTCTGTGTGGCTTCATTTTGTAGCTGATGTGTTTTGACAGTTAAAGCAGGAGCCTTTCACTCCTCGTGTGCTCAAAGAAATGCTTCAGGATTGCCGTGTAAACTGGGTTTGTCAATATCAATATTAAAGAAAGACATATTTTTGAACCTGCAGATGGGAAGGACAAAGATCGATACCTCAAATATAATATCTACCTGGGCACAACCCTTACAGTTTCGGTTCACGTAAACACACGCAGCTACAGGACATGTCATGTGGAGTGCTGTTGGATGTCTGCAGCAGTTACACAGCTGACAATCATGGACAAACACAATTTAGGGTACAAAGCCGTAAGACCTGCACTTTATCACTGTGTCTGAGCAAGCATTTCAATTTTAAAAAGATCAAACACCATGTAAATTACTTTGAGTAAAAAGACAAAATGCTCTGTGGATATTTAGTGAATGTTTCTATTGGCTCTCATTTAAATGGAAATTTGCCTCTTGATGTGCGGAGTTGCATCAAAATGGGATGTTAGATTGAATAACTCCCCATGTTGTGGACAGGCAGAAAAATACCCTCTTACTCTGTGTGAGAAACTGATGTCAGCACCTACTATTAGTGGTTAAGCTCTCTGTGATCTCCAAATGCTGTCAGGCATGCTTAGCTGTGAATTGGTTTATACGCTGGTGTTGATTTGATATCTCCTTATTCAGATTGTGCTCATTCCCTGAGAGCCGCTGCTCTCTATGTTGTGAAATCCCCTAGTATGACCTCAGATGAGCAATTTCCTTCAGTTTTTTTGTTTTTTTCTTCCACAATAAGCTTTGCAAAAAGTAGTCATCTTTAAACCAGAGTGTTGAGAATTTAAAGTTGTGGCCTTTCCCAATTGGAACTGAATTACATCCATGTTTTTCAGACTGATGGCTTCTTGATCTTCTTCCCTCTCCTCACATCATCTAGTGTAAATCTCTGTTAGGCGTCCAATCCAAAACATATTACTTGGCAGCAATCACACAAACACACACTAGAGCTGACTGTTTGTGGTTTGACTTGAGATTGGTTTATCCCCCACCCCCCCACCCCCTTGTTTAGTCTCCAGACCGGTGAACTCCAGGATGTGTGAAAGTGCCGAGCCCCCCGTGGCCGTGCAGAACTGCTCCGTCCCCTGCCAGCACCACTGCATGCTTTCTCACTGGTCGCCCTGGACTTCCTGCCTCCATGACGACTGCAAAGAAACCCAAGGGAACAAAGGTATGCTGCAGTTAAGTGGACTTACAAATGAACAAGCATCCACTCCACCACAGCTGGAGAATATAAACATTAATAATTATAGAATATTGTGCATGTTTATGAAATAATGTCAAACTTATATACTCTTTATACACTTAAACAGTCAGTATAGGAACAAAATGTGTGACAAAATTATTTATCTGATTGTTTAACATAAACCAATTGGAGTTTTTCGCTTTTTATACTTGACTGCTGCATTTTAGTTTCATCGAGGCAGGGGTTTCTTGGAAAAAATGCTGCTCGTCCCAAAACGGCAAACTGCTGTTAGCCTTAGTTATCTCAACAGCCACCGGCTTTAACAAGATGTAACAACCCTGATAACAGCTTAAGTGGATAATAGAATATGTTCCATGCCAACAGATTTCCCCCAAAGATGCATCAGTTTCCCAACTGTTCAATATGCTTTTCTAAGACCCATCTTTGGCAGATGGGTGGACAGAGGGATGCAAACACAACACCCTGAAACGTATCACAAATCTTTAGCTAACAAGCTGATATGGTTTAAAGTCGTGCAGATGGGCTGCTGGCAAAAATCTCTTTTCTATGGCAGAACGATTGTGCATTGAAAATCAGCTCGAGTGGTAAGTACTTCCAATATGATCAGTTTGCACTAAGCTGATATATAATAGACATGTGCGCCGTCCTGATGACAGCTCGTATGGTGTTTTGACAGTGCGGAGGTGTTATGTGTGTGACAGCGGCCATGATGGAGAGTTCCAGCAGAACAGACCGTTGTCATATCGGGATGCAGCCACCTTTCCTTTTGCTTTGAGTCATAAATTCCTTTTTTTGATATGTGGATGCATGAGGAGGAATTTGCACTGCGAGAAGAAACAACATTAACCACTTCAGATGAAAGAAATAAGAGCTGGCATCCGAAGTTTAGCTCTTGGTCCTCAGGAAAAGTGAGAAAAGCATTAGCGGATGACATGATTCATGTCTGTGCGTACAGAAGCGACTGACTTGTACTTTCAGGCGAAAGCATGTCGCTTCTGACTACTTTAAAGATGCCTGGCGCTGTATGGAATGTAGTGTGCGTTTCACTCGGTGTGGCAGTGGCGGAGCTGTTAGTGTATTGGTGCTGTGCTAAAAGGGCAGTGTGACCTCGTCTCTGCAGTGAGTAAATGTGCATGAAAGCGCCCAGGGGAGAGACTGAAGTGTGGATTGTCCAGGTCAGTGGCTGCTCTCTCAGAAACACTGGATTTCGGCGGGTTGAGCCGGCTCCTCTCACTGACACCGTCATTAATATTTTTCAGGGTGCGAAAAACAAAAGCATCTGCTGTTTTGTGCCGGGCTCTCTTGTGGCACGCTATCTTTTAATGGCATTCATAAAGTGTCAGAGCGCGCAGCAGACAGAGGATGAAACCAATACGAAGTCACTCACAGTGAGCAGAGCTGCCTGCAATGCAGTGAACTGATATTGAGTGAGTGAGGCATTGTTATGATCCAAGTCGCTTGCCTGTAGCCCTCCAGCTTCAGAGAATTCCTCGCTCCTATTGAACAGCTTTTATGTTTAGAAAAAACTGTGATCCATCTCTAACTGAAAAAAGTCCCGCTAGATCCTCGTCTTCAGGTGGCGGAGTCAACCAGAGAAAATACTTTTCCTGGCCCCGCTTTGCTCCCTGGAAAATTACAAATTTATATCGGCTCTCAGTGGCTTCACATCTTCTCATGTTATCTTGTCCTATCACATTTGCTGCTACAGTGTGTGGGAAAATTAATTGAACATGGGAGGTTACTGGGTAGAATATTTGTAAGGCCTCTTTCATAGCTTTCAGAGCTGCAAGGAAGGTGCAGAAAATCACTGGTCGGCCCCTTGTTTCCCTGAAATAAACCTGGTATGGCCAAGAAACCTTTCAATTATTAATATCCACAAGGGCATGCCCAGCAAAATTGTTTTTTGTGGCTTGGATGTGAGTAGCAGTAAGTGCTGTGGGCAACACTGCCATCGATCCATGGTGTCTTTGCTCTTCAAGAGCACACTCGGGCAGCATCTCACAGATCAGGCTCTTCAGCTGTCGCTTCATTCCTTTAGATGGTCGGGGGGGATGTAATTTGCAGAGTGGGTATCCAGGGGTTGGACAGTGCCACCTGTGGAGGAAAAGAATGCGGGACCTTTCTTCCATGTGTCATAGCAGAGATAAAATGGCTATGGCTCAAAAGGCAAAGCTGCTCCTGCTCAAGTGTCACAAAGGGGGAGGGCTGCAGCTTCAAAATAGCACTTTTATTCTTTAACTTTCCATCTGCAGAAACACTGAGCTGTCATCAGGGAGCTGGAAGAGCTCAGAAGTCAATACAAGCTATGGATTAGAACATGTCCAATCAGTAAGGACTTTTACATGGAAAAATGAATATTTTATGAACAATTAATCTGGAAGAGGATTGGTCTTGTAGAAAAAATGAGTATGGATCAAAATATGCGATAGTTAAATGATTAGCTTACTGCCCAAAGTGATAACGATTAAGTCAAAGCCTTCATGTCATTCAATAGATCTGATCACTAACAGTGTTTTTAGTGTTCAATTTTTTTATGTTAGATAATAAAATATATGCAATGATTTTGAGTTACTGAATGCAAAAAAATAAAAAATAAAAATAAAAAACTGCCAGCAAAAAGCAAATACTATGCAAAAAATCTGGCTTTGGGGGGGAAGAGATGGCAATGATATGAGATGCCGCTGAGAGGGGAATTTTTTTTTTGACTAAAAAGTCAGTTTGTGTTTGTTCATATTTAACAAAGGCCCTCACTGCAGGCTCTGTGCTGCTAAAGTGGAACAAAAGTGGCAATGCTGAAATCACAGAGGAAATTCTCAAGATGTCTCATGAGGCCTGTTTGAAGTGTGTAAGTGTAAAAAACTGCAATGTTTTTATCTGATAGATGAAAACAAAAGGAAGAAAATGCTCAAGACCACAACATCTCAAACCTCCAACTGATTTAATGTATTCAGACTATTGATGCCTCAGAAATGGTCCTCAAGAGGCTGAATTAGTCAAATGAATACATACTCTTAAGGGATTTTCTTAAATCTGTTTAAGCATTAATTTAGTAAAGCACCTTTTAAGAACTATTGCCTTTCTTTTCATTTCATGGTGCTTTTAAATAAACGCAATAACATGTTGTCACATAAGATCCGTTTGAACTGGTCATGACTATCACAAGCTTACAAAAAGAAATATCCTCTTGAAGTTTCCAATAAATGTAAAAAAGAAAATCCCAGTGAATCTATCCACAAGGTCATGTTAAGCTCAAACCAATTATGTAAACCTTTATTGGTGTTTTGCTTGTACATTCTGTTGTAGTACATGAAGAATGATATTGTATCTGTCTGTGATCTAAATTTATAAAATAAAACCCATCTAAAATAAAAACAATCTCAATGATTTATACTCACAACCCTGAATCTTTAGTAATAAAGTGCACACTGAAGTGATGTCAAGGTGATGAAATACAGGATTTTTCTTCTTTCATCTTTTTCATCAATTCAATCCGTTTCTTGTTGGCTTGGGTTGGAGTGGGCATGTGGAAGCCAAAAAAAGGGAGGAAATCTTTTTTTTTTTGGTTAATTTAATTTTGAATTTCCTTAGATAAAGAAAAGGGAAACTTTCAGTGAAACTGCATGATGGCGACGCATCGCAGGACTCTGTAAATGTGGCATATGAGACTATGTTACTGTGACATCCACAGATTTAGACTGTGCTTTTTTCCTCCCTTCCATTGCTTGTCAGTTGATAAGATTGCTAAGCTGAAGGAGGAAGCTGCATGGGTATATAAACTGACACACTGGAGATAAGATTTAACTTTTTCTTATTACTGCCAACTGCAGATCTTTATTGATTTCTTCAATTTCAAATCATTTTAGCCATTGCTCCTTCTACTCAGCAGAGGAAACACTGCAACAATAACATCTTAATATATGCCAGTAAAGTAAAACGCCTGCAAAAATAATGTATTATGATGGAAATATTTTGTGACAAATATGAAAATACTGCATCCACTTAAAGCTTCTTTAAGTGGATGCAGCTTTAAGTTCCATATATAGGTCTGAATATGTTGTCGGTACACATGGTGTGCAGAGCAGCTCAGAAAGAGAATTGTAATTTAGTGACAGTAGACAACAGCAATAAAAAAAGTGAGACTCAGTAATTGGAAAGACAGCATGTCACTGTGAAAACTACACTGCACAAGCATACAGCAGCTTGACCTGACTCACACTTTTTTAACACATTTTTTCTCTGCTGAACCTTTTTTTTTAACCATCTCTGCCATTTTACCTTGGTAATACAACATTTTCTGTATTTCAGTAGGTACATTACAGTAGTTACCCAATCAACAGTGTTTTGCTTACCGTCGGTGTGTTACCTTTTGAAGTGAAGGTACTATATTTTAAAAGAATGGGCATTTTCATTGACAGAATTCATCCCATATCTCGCAAATGTAGTTTCCATTTTTACCAAAGAGAAAACGAGATCTCAGCTGCTTC
>JAVQJG010067031.1:0-19030 GCA_036024015.1 Craterocephalus amniculus | reverse complement strand
GAGCCTATCCCAGCTGTCAAGGGGCGAGAGGCGGGGTACACCCTGGACAGGTCGCCAGTCTGTCGCAGGGCCAACACGGAGAGACAGACAACCACTCACACACACACTCACTCCTAGGGAGAATTTAAAGTGCCCAATTAACCTCACATGCATGTCTTTGGACAGTGGGAGGAAGCCGGAGTACCCGGTGAGAACCCGCGCATACACGGGGAGAACATGCAAACTCCACACAGGAAGGCCACAGTGTCAAACCCCTCCTCAGCCAGAATCAGACCAACTTGGGACCTGAACCCGCGGCCCTCTCACTGTGAGCATCACAAAACAAGAGTAAAATAGCGATCCCCTCATTGTTCCCACAGTTGTTTCTTTCTTTTTTATATATGACTTTTGACCTCTGGCTTTGACTTCTCCTGCAGAATGAGAGCTTTAGTGGAATTTCTGTGCATGTTACTCACATTCAGGAGGTAGATTAATATACCCCATTAACAGGGCTTCAGTTCTTACTTTCACTCCTCTTTGACTGGCCTCTTAATCACATACAGACTGTGTCCATCCATGTATAAACACTCTTTAGAATAATCTCCTTTTAATTTGTCAGTAGTTCATATTTCTACCTTTAAATTCCACACATATGTTAAAAAATATAATTGAATTGTTTTATATTGCAATGATGCTACAGATGATCCATCCAATTCAGAATTTCCTGATATTAAAGTGTAACACTTGGTTAATATTTATTAGCCCACATATTTATTTGAACACAGGGATGCCAGTGGGTCCCTAAAAGTTGGGTGTGAAGGAGTAAGGCAGGCCTCTGTTGTTGAAGCTTTATCTTTTTCACAGCAGGGAAATGCCGGTAGTGTGGCACAGTGGATGTGTGTGTATGTTTGGGGGGGTTGTTCTCTGGAACAGGATGTCGCTTTGCAAACGCCTAAAAGCTTCTTTTACTTATGTTTGCACAAGAGATGAGGCAGGGAAAAAAAGCCCCGCATATCCTTTACTGTAAGCCTCGGGTCCACGGTGTGCCCATTGCAGGGACTTTACCACAATCCGCCTGTCACACTGTCAGTCTGAGGGTGTAGAAAATCTCAGTGTGGGATTGACTTCAACATAATGTAGAGTTTTAGTCACACACTGAAAAGCACAATATTTATAGATATACAGCTGAATAGATAACTTGACAAGTATCAACACAGTGGGATGCAAAACTATGCAAATAAGATGCAAAGTGTGAGTCTGCACTATAATGGAAAATTTCTCTTTGGCTCAGAGATACTGTTTTCCCCTCTGTTTCTTACTTTGCAAGAACTATGTGGTAGAAAAAGAAAGAAAAGTATCCACCTAGAAAAAAATTACTATTTCTAATTGCACTGAGCCTTTTTTAATCCAGCATCAAGAGAGAGTTCTCAAACACTGCAATATCATGAGTAACACCCTTGTGCAGTGGATTGAGGGTGTCTTTTCACACCCTCATTTGAAGCTTAAAGTTGTAACAAGCTCAGAATTCACCTGAACTTATTTCTAGAATAAAAACTCTGGAGCCACATATTATTAATTTAAAATAAAAAAAAATTAAAACACAAACCTGACAATCAAGGTAATATTTGCTTTCTACTTTTGTACAAATCACAAAAAGTGCACTAATCTTATACTTGTATTTTCACTTTCTCTTCTATCCCCGCTGCGTATGAAAATGTTCACAAATCAGTCACAGTGCTCATACAGTATACGGACAATATATTAATAATTTGCTGACATGTCATGTGATGCCTTAAAGCAAAACATAGCTGTCGTGATGATGTCGTGAAGTGGTGAGGTGAATTTGGCACGCTGCAGGGTAATGATGGCTCCAGAAATGATGTGCCATCAAAACTAGTCAGAACCAAAGAGTTGTTGCTTAAGAACAGGCGTGCAGATGTCAGCAGCAGCGCTTTAGTTACCATAATAAAAGGTGGATAACACCTACCAGCTCGCACGGCACACTGTGAATCATTATTACTGATGGAACTGGGTGTTTTCTAGAGATTTTCAATAGCAGGCATGGCAGGTTGCACAGTGTCTGTCAAAGGAAAACCTCATCGGTCGGGAGGCTGTAGGGACACTGACTTTGTCTGAAAGGTGTTGTTATTTTAGCAAGAAGCAGCTAAGAGAATTTTCCCATCACGTGTGTTTTAGAAAAAAAAGTTAAAAGCAGGTGATCCTCTATACAGCAATTACTTGTGAACTGTACTGGGAATTCTGTAGTTTAAACTCTCCTGATGAGACAGAGACATGAAAAATGAATCGATGATGAAAATGGTCATGAAAACAGATTATTATAGTTTTTGGTTTATTTTATGATTTGTTTTTGTCCCCCCCCCCCCCCGAATCCTTGCAAGAGGCTTTGAAGTCCTCATTTTCTTACTGATCTTTGTTGCAAATTAAAAACACACAGTTTTGTTGCCCTGCAGGCAGGTCAAAGGTCAGGGCTAGCCACAGTTGGGAACCTCGCTGGAAGGCATCACAGCTGAGCAGGTGCTTGTCCCCATTACCTTTAATCATCCTTTATTCCACACGCCTGTTGACATGGTATACACAACGTCTACAGGGATTAGAAGTAAAATAAACTGCTTATGTCCCCATTTAGCTCTTAATCATTCCCCATGTGTGCCTTAAAAGAGCAGGAAGAGGTGGTAAAGGAAATAAATCTTTCCATATTCAGCTGATAAAAAAAGAGCTATAACAGGTTTGACAGCTATGATTAAATCCTCAGACGGATGCAAGCTATTGGCGGACGAAGAGAAGAGGAAAAAAAAAAAACCTAAAAGGTTGCATCTCTGGCAATTTAAAGTGCATCATGAGGTGGCGTGAAATGCACCACTTGAGCCCCACCCAAATATTCTGAATGTACAAATGTATGCATGAGTGTCCTTTTGGCCCACATCAGCCACTTGTTTGAGCTGAACATCTATCAGCCCACGCTTTCCCAAACCTTATGGTCCAAACGCGGCCTGTTGATGCTTATCAAGCCATTTTTCTCATGAAACTTCCATTTAATCCGTGTGGGTGTCTGTCTCCCCGGCACTGTTTGGATGTCATCAGACCCCCTGCCTACACCCCAACTGATACGCCCAGGCCTCCCCCTTGTTTCTTCCATTTAACTCCATATATTATCTATATTATCAGGTCTTTCACCCTGCTGAGCTCATTGCTCCCCCCCCTTCTTCCCTTTTTACTTAGACTTAAAATCGCCTGAGGTTTTTCTCGTGGGAAAGTCTCGGAGAGGTATGCTGCACCGTAAGCAGGGATTGAGAGTGGAATCCCGTTTTTCTGGGTCTAGTCTCACTCCATGTTTCGTGATCCCATCTAGGGCTCGTCATGGTTGCCGGCATCATGTCAGGACTCGCAGTAGAGTTTGCCTTTTCTCGCTCAGCCGGATCCAGAGGTTTTGGTTCCATACAGCACTTACGCTCTATTTCACCCTGACTTTATTTCCTTATGTACCCTCACGTGTACTTTCTAACCATCCTTCTTTTTATCAGCAGCATTCTGTCCCTCTTATTCCCTTATTCACAGCAAATGGTCTGTCAAGGCTTTTTACAGAGTAATTTAATTTAGACAATTATATTTCCTAATACCTCTCAAAGCTTCTTTCCTCATACAAAATGAGTGTCCAGTGAAGACATTATGAAACTGTACCTCACTTTCTGTATTTACTGTATTTCTTGTCATGCATTTAGTCCAAAAACAACAAAAATAATGGAATCTATATAAATCATTGAAAAATCCACAGTGCATCTTAGGAGTGTCAAACTCACCAGTCAAGTCAGGCAAATGCATTTATCAGAAGTCATGCCATCGTATTCAAGGAAGGAACAAATGATGAAAATGAAACCACTTTTTCCACTGCTCTGCTATGGAGGCAGATTTGGATGTGACAAGATGTAGAATCAAAAGCGTTGCAACACATTTCCAAGGACATTTTGAAGAAAGGTTGAAAGAAGAACAAATTATTCAAATCTTAAATATGATTAAATTGTTTTATATTTCAATTAATACATTGATGCATGCAATGAAAAGGTTTCCTTTGCTTTAAGAGGATGTTGACAAGTCATTGGATGTTTTTTGTCCAGAGATGAAATGTTTCCACAGAATGATTGACAGGTGTCCTGATTTTGTTTTGCTTTGCTTCACTGTCGCCTAAAACCTTTAGGAGCTTCTTGATATGTAAGAAGATCCTTGCAAACGCACGTGACTCTTACCATGACACAGCATTTTAAGTAATTTGAACACAGTCTACATTAACCATCATATAATTGAATACAGGGAGAGATAGTGGTTCTAATTCTCCAGATAGCCAGTAGCAGGCATTGCTGCATCAAACAGTTAAATACTGCAGCTAAGTTCAAATCTGATCTTTGTTTAAGTACATAAAAAGGTGAAGGCAGTATGTAAAAAGGAAACCGAAGAGCTTAAAAGATGAGTTTATGTTTTCAACAACTGGTCAGAACAAATTATGTAGCAGTTTTCGCTGCTTGAGCAACCACTTTTGGTCAAGTTAAAACAAACATCAGAGGGAAAAAGAGAGAATCATCCATCTATGGAGAGCATTTCAAAAACTTTATTATCTCCAAAAGGAAGCGTTGGTTCTTCATCAGGGTCAACATCATTTCTTCCGATTGGATGATGAATATAAGCATTTCTTTCTGGCTCATACTGAATTTTCCTTTTCACAGAAAATCAACACTTTGAGGTTTCCTGAAATCAGTGTAGACTGCAGAACACTTCCCCACAACTCCACCAGTGTTTCATTAATAATCTGTATCTACAGCAACACTTAACAGTTTGTTCATGCAAACAGACTTTGATTTGTTTGAAGAACTCAAAGGCCTGCTGATGAAAGTGTGTCCGAAAAGCTCCAAATGAAAAGGAACATTTTCATATGAACTTCCTCAATTGACTTTTCTCCTCCCAAGTTCCCAGAAAGAGAAAATGAAACTTAAATAGCTTGAAGTGGGGACAATTTTTTTGTGTGGGAAGTTATGCACACGCTCACACACACACGTTAAATCCCAATCTAAGACTTTATATATGATGACTGCAGACCATAAATATAAAGTAAGTTGTGTCATTTCAAATTATTTTATCTTTATTTATTTCTTTAAGAGTGTTTTTTTTGTTTGTTTTACTAAATTTCAATGTGCTGCTTCGAAGAAGCACAAACACATCATCACCTTTGTTCATTTCTCCTAAATAAGAGATGTGGATGATGGGGATTATGATTTTTTTGATCATTAAGATTGTCTTTGGTTATATAATTATCTGAAATCTATAATGAATGATAATAATAAATGAATGAATAAATGATATGAATAAATGATAAAAACAGCTTATTTTCACCACTCAAATTACAATGTATGACTCTTCGGCAGTTTTAAAATATCCAACCGGTTGTAAGCTGAAAATGTAAACCTGTCCTGTTTTTGAATTATGTAAGAGATCATGTTTCTATGAAACCCAAAAATGTTCACATATGTAATTCCATGTTAGTGTCTCGCTTTGACCATCTATTGAACTTGTGAGTCTATGGACAGTTTCTGTCTGCATCTCATCTAAAGGACCAGAACTGCCTCCCAACGTTGCTGTTTGAAGGTGTACTGCCCTGCACGTTCTTCTTCCTTTTAAGGATCCTACAAAGGTTCTCATTTGGGTTGAGGTAAGGTCATGATGGTGCCTACACTGAGTTTTTGTCCCGCCGTATCCATAGCAGCCGAAGATTCAACGGCAGCTTCTGTAGCATGGGACTGTCTTGGTGGAAATTGTTTTATTGTTCTTCCTTTTACATTATGGTAGGAAACTGTGAGTCAACAGTGTTAGAGTCCTGCAGAGAGGTTTTTGGGATTCCATAGAGACCAGCAGCTTCACTCACTTGTGGCTTTTTGACAGCTGCTTTCCTAAAACAAAGCATTTTCCTTGCTTTACCTTCATCTGGAAGAACCCATGTGCTCACTGAGTCACACACACTTTTTGATGTCTCATTATGAAGTTTTCCATTCTTTTTGCACAACACTGCACCATTTCATCTTTTCTTTTGCAGAAACAACACCCCCCATACTGCATGGAAACTGGGACTTTCAAAGTAACATGGAACAACCTCCTGAAGAAGGTTCCCTTTAGTTAAGCTCACCTTCAATGATCCAACCCATTTCAGATCGTTGTCAGAGATCTAAACAGACAGGAAAAACATTTTCACAAAAAAAACAAAAAAACACTGAGCCCAATTTTTTAATTATTTGAAATCCTACAGGCAGAATAATACACAGACAACCAATCACAAATTAAACCAACTTAACTGGCAGGTGAGTTAAAAGCAATGATCAGAATTAGTAAACGAGACTGTATGGCACTCACACCATGACAGAACAGCTGCCGTCCTCCCTTTGTTGCAGAGATGGTAGAAAGAAAGCAGAAAGTCACGTTATTCTCTGGATTCTCTTGAGTCTGAATGAAGAGACACAGAGTGGACGTCATTTGCTCAGAGAAATACGAGAGATACACTGCAAATCCCCTCTGGTCACTCAGACACGTGAATGCACTCACAAACGCACGCATGCATGTTGCATGGTGACACAATGTCATTTTGGGAGTGTTGTACGTTTCTGCTCTCATCTCACACATTTTAAAAGTTTTCTTATATGTGTGCACACACACCCCAGCTCTCTTTCATACATGCCACGAAGTCTGCAGCTTTATTTTCCCCTTGTAAATGAGGAAGATCAGCAAAGGTCGCGTTAAGAGTCTGGGAGTTGTTTGTTCCTGGGAAGTGAAAATGTCATTAAGTTAATAAGTTTCACCGGGAAGAAGTTTGATCCTTTATTTTATAGACTAACGACCTCACAGAGAACTCGGACAGGGGAAGTTTGATGCAGGAGGAAGAACAAAAGCAAATATCCAGTCATTTTACACGTCTCGTATAACATATCCCTCTCCCTAAAATCCCTCTCTGGGTAAACTGCACACACACACACAGCAGAAAGACACACGCAACACCTTACACAACCTGTAGCACATGCAGAGAAGAAAAAGAGGAAATTCTCTTTCAATGAGGTGAATAATACTTGACATATCTTCTCATATTTTCACTACACACTTCCCCTCTTGCTGACAACTTCCTCAAAACTTTTGGCCAGCCAGAGAACTTACTACTAGAAGCTCCATATGAATGAAGAAAGACGAGAACACACATACGGAAGCAGAGACAACGGGAAGAGGGTTGTTTTGCAACTAGAAAGAGGAAGGTACCTGTGTCACTCATTCTTGTGATTGTGATGTAACATGGTCCACTCAATGGACGCACTTGCACACTTTAACACAAGGGCCAATCTGTTAACCAGTCACATATGCAAAATATTTATTATATATCAAGTTCTCTTGTAAGCTCTGGTTAGCCCTTGGGACAATGAGGGATCTGCCTTCTTACACACACACACATTTCAACTCACCCGCCCTCCTGTGTACTCTCAGTCCCCCACTTTCCCCCTCCACCTCTCTTGCACAGTGGATTTGCATAGATTTGCCAGTCAAATGAGATGCATGGGGGAAAAAAAAACAGGAGTGTCACTTTGGAGAACAAACTCTTGCAGAATTCCCCTTTCCTGGGAGATTCCCAGATGCTATCCAAGTAAAAGGTCATAGCAGTAAAGGATCCATGAGATCTTTAGAGGTTGGATGTGTTCTTAATGAAATCATCCGTATTGATCACAACAGTCACGAAGCCAAAACACTTTGTGTTATGAATGTGCCAAACCTAAACTGGCAAGAGGGGATATTCCTGAAACCCAGAGGGGTTGTTATTGGGTGTTTGTTGTTTCCTTGGATGTCTGCTGATTGTTGTGAGCTTTGTGTCCTACATTGACTTTCACTAGGGGTTAAGTGAAGTTTTGGGGCCCATAAAAGTGAGGTGATGTTAATTTTGTACAAGTGTAATGAGCCGTGTGTAGGATTTGGATGTATTTAGTGGTGACATTGCAGATTGTAGCCAACTCTAAAGCACTGGGTTGTCTGGCAGTGAGCTACTAGAAGAAAAAGGTCTTGGATGGGTGACTCCATGGAAGACTCACAACTTGTATAGATAGATCTCAGCATAACCAGAGCACAACTGTTACACAATATGTGTGCGTTATTATTCCTTCAGCCAGCCATAAGCTTGACAGTTGTACTCTACGGTTTGCTACCTTTTAACCGCTATTGGCTAGACATGCAACTTCACACATGGCCGAATAGTACGAACTGAGCCTAATTGTTCACATTATCTTGCTCTCGGTGAAATATCAGATCTTACGGGAGGATACCAGTGGAGGACACAAGAGGTAGGTTCTGTATGCAAATTCAACTTGATGTAAAGCATTTATGTGGAAAACTGGTGAGTGAATGACAGTGTGTGGCGATATTCCCTCTTATGCAAATATGTAAAAGGTCTCCCATTTATTTTTGGTTGTTTACATGTTCCCTCTCTAGGCTTTTTGCAAGTCTGCTTATCGTTGTGTAGTTGCAGCGTACAGCTGTGCACAAGTGAGCGAATGCAGCATTTATCATTTATTGTTCCAGCTGTTGCACTCCTTGAACTTGAACAATACTATGCTGATGCTACCCCTCAAGTGTTTTGCTTCCTGCAGAATTATTCATTTTTGTGAACATGAGGCAGATATCACCACAAGCCTGCATTAGAATAATCAGCCATCATGCACATGCAGAAATATGTTCAAAATGAATCCACCAGGCCCCTGTTCATTTTCACATTCAGTTCATCAGGTGAGGCTACACTGAGTCTGCTGCAACTAGGTCCTTTAACTGGTCTACAGTCTCTCTACAAATATACAAGCACAGGAGTGTAATCATTTACTAACCTAAGCATGTCTGGCTCTGCCATGATAGGTGGCAATTTGCCCACTTTCCACTCATAATCATCAGTTTCGTCTCTAGTCGAGCTGTTACGTTACAGCACTGTTTCTCAATCCAGGTCCCTCGGACCAAACTGACCTGCATGTCTTAGGGCCCTTTTCCACTGGTGTATGTGGCCACAAAGCCTCTGCAGCCAATCGCGCCCATAGTTAGTGGTGTGTTTCACACCGGGGATGCCACAGTGTGCGTCAGATGCTTCTCAGTGCTTCGTTGTCTCTCTAAATATAGACACCAGGTCTATTTTTGATCAAACACCTATCCAAATCAATCAAACTCAGCGCAGTGCAGGAAGGACCAGACAGAAAATCAGACACAGGATTATAAAAAGTTACAACAGTGTATGGTGAATAACCCTTCGTTATGCCTTGCCCCTATTATTACAGTTTCTATGCCTGACACACTCTCTTTTCTGGTTAATTTCAGCTGGCACGTTAGCAGATTTCTCAATGATTTCAGTTAAATATTCTGGAGAAAATCGTGTCAAATTTCTGGAATAATGGTTAAAAAAGGCGGATTATTATTGAGTGACATCCTCCAGTATTTAATCCATACCAAGATTTCAATCTGACTTGCAACTCCCGTACACGCACCGTTTCCCATTTTGCTTACTGAGGAATTGTTTGCCAGTCGTTCTGCTCCCATTTACCACTGCTATTGTAGGATTGGTCAGTGGAGGTTTTAGAGCAGGACCATACAAGAGACAAAAAGAAACACAAAACTATGGACAAAATAATCAGTTTAGCTGGAGGTGCCAGTGGTACAAAACTCAGAAGATCCAAAACAACAGGAAACGAACCTCAGAAAAGCTTTTGTCTCTACAGTCTTTATATCCATGGTTGTTAACGCCTAAAACAAGGACATCATGCAAGATCTTGCAGTTTTCCTGGAATTTCGTGGGTCATGGATGCAGCAGAGGACTGCACTTGTTGCCACTCCGCAGCTGACACACCTGTCCGGTGTGAACTGGTACACAGCAGAGGTCAGAATGAAACATGCAGGGCAGTGGGTCATGAGGAAACACCGTCTTACAGCACAATGACAAACTGTACAACTTTACAGCTCAAAAGTTTCTCGTTTTGTGGAAACTTCTGGATTGTGGTGTGTTGTTTGAAATCTTCCACTGTTTGTAGGTTTTTACTTCTGATTATTTGCTTCTTTGGTTACTTTGGGGTCAAACCCACAGCAGGATCTGTGGAGCATGCACAGAGCGCTTAAGCTTGTTTGCTTGGGTGTGTGAATGAATGTTTACATACAGTAATGGGACTCCTTACCGCATCATCTGAGCGTGTTAAACTGATGTAATTAAATCTATTATGTTAGTCAGACCAATGTGTTCATATTTCAGGCTTTTTCTCTTGGGAGAAAAAAAAAGTAATAAAGAAATGAATCATTCAAATGGTCAACACCCCGATTAAGCCTCTTTTATTTGATGTGAAGGTAGATATCAGGCCTGTATTTTCTTTTGGGTCCAAAATCTTTTTCACTGATGGGATATACTTCAGAGGACTTAAAACTTGGCAAAAAATTAAAAAAAACAGACTCCTGGAAAAATTTGAAGATAATTTGAAATTTTCCAGGTTGGACCGGAGGTGTTAAACCTGCAATTCAGTTCCACCATAAAACTTAGCCATGCAAACCACAAACAAACATTACGCACAACCCCCAAAATAAACACTGGCATGCACAGACTACTCCACATCCAAATGCCTTGTTTACAGGAGAAACAATATTACAGAGTCTGTGTAATCATGGCTTTGATAGCAATATGGTTTGACTAATGCAGAGCTGGATGAACAGGTTGAGCAGGTTGGGCCGAACTTGAAATAACAAGAGGGGGCATGACTTACAGGAAACTGCTTGTATTCCCTCATCAGGAATTGTGAGCAGATGTGGGCCTCTAAGGCCTAACAGGTTTCTTTTTTTTTTTTTTTTTTTTTTTTAAATGAATGAGTATGAAAGTTTTTTGTGTCACTGCTAGAACTTTCCATCTTCTACGATGTGAGTTATACTATCAAATAGGTTCAAAGTTAATCAGTACTAGTCAACAAACCATGTATAACCCACCAATACTAAACATTTTTGTTAAACAATGCAAAAATAGTTTCTGTGTGTGTGTGTGTGTAATGTGCTAAGGCTTTATGCGGCCCCTAAGTAAAATCAAGCAGCTGGCACTTGCCTGTGCTTCAAGATTCGCATGCTTGTGTCAAAGGTCCATGAACAAAACAAAAGCTAATACACACCATGTAAGGCCTCTTATCTGCCCACATACTTTTACACATATTTGCAGTATGCAAATTGTTCAAAGCAGGGAATAAATATGTAAGTTAATGTATGAATACAGACACTTTAAAAAAAAACAAAAAACTGTTATTCTATCACTTTAAGACGACAGACGACTGTACTTTGGTCAGATGTGAAGCCATCACTGTCCATCGTTGGCACACAGAAAAAAAAAATTCTGCAGCACAGCTGATCAAATCAGGTCAGGAGGATGAGACTTCTGGAAACATACACATTTATTTGCAGGGTTTGTGGATGAGTGGGTGTTGCATGTTGACTATCTCACTGCTGCATGACAAATTAACCCTTTCTTCTCCCCTGAAGTATTAGTTTTAGTCATTCCACAACACAGTATATGCTTGGAAACCACCTGCTGCTCAGAGATGCTTAAAAGGAGGGATGCAAAGTTTAAACCCGCCAAAAAAGAGACATTCAGATCAAAGCGCATATGTAGCCTATATTTTTTTTTTTCATCATTTAGAAATTCTCTTTTCATTGCCATAAAAGATGTTTAGCATTGTC
Source organism: Craterocephalus amniculus (assembly GCA_036024015.1). Taxonomy (NCBI): domain Eukaryota; kingdom Metazoa; phylum Chordata; class Actinopteri; order Atheriniformes; family Atherinidae; genus Craterocephalus; species Craterocephalus amniculus. The sequence goes on along the minus strand of JAVQJG010067031.1, from coordinate 7,288 downwards.
TTTCACTGTCCTCTGATAAATAAGAAGCTCTTCTTGCCCCAATGAAGATATCGCTGTGTATTATTTAATGCAAACAGTGACTTGAAAAAGTCTGTAATCCTTTCTCAGTTAAAAAGTCTTTCATATGTGGACATATTGATGAATCAGACAGTCCTTACCAGATCTTAGGTGAACACAGTCTCATATTAACAGCAGCCCATGGCCCATTACATCAAAATGTCAAAATCTAGAGGAAATATGGGCAAAACTAAGTGCATCCTGACTGTTTCTGCAGAAAAAGAAGGGGACAAACAGCAGCCAGGTGCTGCTAATGAGATGCTTGATTAATTAATGACAGACAGGTGCGAGAAACTTCCTGAAAGTCGAGGTTGTGGAAGTTTCCTGGTGTGGAGCAATCAATGTCAAAGTCATCAGCAGTGATCTCAGAGATGCACGTGTTGATCCACCGCTATCTGGGAAGGATTATCCGATCATTTCTAGAAAAAAAAATTGAAACTGAGTGTTCTAAATGACGAAGATTAATCACAAGGGGTAAACATTCAAGGTACTTACTGTAACATGAGTGGGTGTCCCAATAAGTTATAGTAATAATAAGAGTAGTTAATAAATAAAAGGTCAAGACCCAGAGGTGGTGGTGGGCGTCTGACAGCTGTGTTTTCCTAATTTGGATGCTTCATTTTAAGCAGGTTCAACTATAACGCTGCAGAATAAAACTTAAAATGTGACTGCATATTTAGGGGGATTGTCATCATTCGTTTTTGTTTTTTTTCGTATGGTGTGGGATTGGAAAAGAGCAAACTAAATATCAGCAAAATTGCCAGTATCAAAGAAGTGCAAGAATCACAGCTTAAATCAAATTGGCACCCAAAAAAATTGCAAAAGAGTTGAATGGTGAGGAAAGCATATCAGCCGGGCCCTAACTGATAGCATATTACAGTAAATGTTCAAGTGTACAGCAGTAAATATTTACATCAGCTAAACATGTATAACTTGTTTGGAAACCAGGGGAAAAGCTTCTCTTTCTCTTAAAGGGAATAAACTCACAGCACAGGTTTGGTTGGTTGTGTTGCACCTGAACTAACTACATTTAGAAAACAATGTCCTATGAGACCAAAGGTTATGTTTAGTCATAATGCACAGCACCATGTTCAAAGTAAAACCAAATGACACCAATAATGGTTCATAATGCACGGTGGTGGAGGGCTGATCCTCTGGGCTTTTCTGCAACCACAGCACCCGGACACTTCGCAGTCATTGAGCTGACCAGGAACAAAAGCACTCCAGGTTGAAATGTAAGGCCACATATCTGACAGCTAAAGATTAAACTGATAGAACCGACTTGATAGAAAAACTATGGCAAGATCTTAACAGAACCAGGCATTAACAAATATATGCAAGCCTAAATGGGATTGACTAACACATGTAAAGACACAAGCCTTCTGTGATCTAACACACTAACAAAATTTTAAAACTGGTTACTGCTTGTATGATTTTGACTAAACTTTTTAATGTAGGGGGGAATTAAAGGGACATTCGCACTGGATACACCTCACACATGTACTCATGCACACACACACAAAACAAAATTGTCTTAGATATAGTCCAATTCCTCTGGTTTAGGGTTCAGTTTAGTTCTTTCATGTCAGAAACTTGAAAAACAGACTTACCAATCTGTTCTACAAGCTGATCAATGTACACCACACAAGTGTCCCTTAAGTGTATCACCAGCATCACATTTGCCCCAGTTTCTATCTGTATAAAGGACATATATAAGAGATGGCACACAGAGTGCAGGTTATTAAACGAAACTGACATCAAGCCGTATTAGTCAAAAATTGAAAAGATAATGCAAAGAAAGGGCACACAAATAAGAAGATGTGGATAATGACTAACAACTGGAGATTAACCCTTTTGGTGCAGAGCAGTAGCCAGACAGACAAAGTGAGACAGGCGCAGCATATGAATACCACAGTTTCATTTTTCACTTTCTGCACACAGACGGGAGGAGGGGGTGGGGGGCAGAGTTCGGTTGACATTTTCATCTCAGGTGTGATTACATCTTGTGTCTTTTACTGTACTTTGTTTTTGTTGTTTGGTTTGTTTTTAGGCCAATTTGTGAACTTTGTGAGCTGCGTCTCACAGTTTCTGGTGATTGCAGGGTTCCATTTAGAGGGAGATGCTTATCGGCACAGGGGGGTTAATGGAGTGCATGTTTTTGCAGAGGGAGTGGTTGGATGACTGTCATTTAAGGGGCTAGAGAGGGGCTTTGTTTGTACTGTCAATATTTACAGTGACACAAGCTGGATGAATGTTGACTGACTGTGGTGAATCATATATGTGTGTGTAAGTAGCCAGCATGAGCGGATATCTGATGTCACACTCCAGCGCTTAGATGCAGGTAAGAAAATCCAACTTGTCTGTAGTGCCTTTGCCTCCTCATGCGTCTCATTAGGGAACAGGCAGAGCGATGGATAAATGTTTAAGATGTGAAACCTGAAACGAGCCTCGGCACAGAATAAAGTTTAGAAAGTCAACCAGTTCGGCGTAATGTGATTTAAAAGCAAACTCTGCATCTGACTATCTACGTGCCTAATTTGCATTGCAAATCATTCATGCAAATGAGGAAAACGCAGCTCTCTGTACAACTTATCAGCCTCCCATATTTTTACGATGACAATTTCTTCCTCATGCACCTTCTGTATACTGAGAAATTGGATTTTTATCTGGAGAGGAAACGGCTAGCGGAGTTCCTGCAGTATCCGTGTCACGACTCATTTATCTTCATCTTCTCTGTTGTCCCTGCAAACTACAACTGAACACAACTTTACGCTGTGTGAATTCAGCCTACCCTCTTCTCTGCCTTTCAAGTCTTTTGTTGACATGAACCAGTAAGCTCATGGCCCCAAGCTGTGGTTACATCACAGAAATCGTCATGTCGATTCAGAGGTTGACCTAAGTATTATTTTTACTGTAAACACAGCAGCAGGGAGAGGCACCCCCTGCCACGAGGAGTGATGGAAGAGTGTCCTATTGTTTCACTCCTGAAGACAAATGGAATTATTTTATTGCCCTCTAGTGGTCGGTCAGAACTCAGAAAACACAGAATTCCTCTGATATCCATTAAAACATTTATTTCCATGTTCACAGTGCTCAGAGGGTGACTGTCAGAACACAAGTGTACAGTTGAGAAGTCAGGTGACCAGTCCAGACACCAGATTCACAATGTGTTAGGATTTCTCCGAGGTCGACCTTGGAAAAAATTACAATCTTTGTGACAATAATTCAGAAAGTAGCTGGCATGAAAGCAGAGAAATATGAACAATTAAGTAAATTCCACTAACACAAATTTCACTTCTGTTAAATGTTCATCCTGCTGTAGCCTAAAAATATGTTTTAATACCAAGTAAAAAGTACAAAATAAATTAAGAAAAAAGAACCTTGATCCAAAAAAGTTGCAATTCTGTAATAATATTGATTTCAAATGCCAGCTATGTAATGGCGTGAATTATAAAAAGAATTTAACATGGATTTAAATGTTATCTTTTTTCTGAAATCACATAAACTGGTTGATTTTATTGAACTAAATATGTCAAATAAGCTGAAAAGTACAATAATTAAATTGGTGTATAGACAAACTGTAAACTAAGAATGGCTCAGTTACCCTGTAACAGTGTTAATTCTGAGAGGTATTCAGAAACCATGCAGCCTGAAGCTTGGATCAGGTCTGCACTGCCAGCTGTTATATGACTCAGAAAGAATAAAACAGCACTTTTTAGATGGTAAATATTTAAAAAGCCATATCTTGCTTTATTCCCAGTTTACTGAAGACAGCTTTGCTCTAAGTGCTGGAATCGAAACTAATCAGAGTCTGATTGTAAACTTTGTGGAAATGACACCAGTTCAGGACGTGAACTTCCGGCAAAGTCTACAGCCTGCCAATGTTAAGACATTTCCACTACTACCAAAGATATAGACAGAAATGAATGGGGCCCACTTTCTATAAAGTCTGTGACTTTTAACATTATTGCACTGCACCTCATGAAAAAGGCAGAGATCACAGTTTAACTCTAGAAAAATCTTTCATAGAAACATTTTTTTAAATTTTCACTTAGACAAAAGATTCTATATCTGATCTTAGATCATTATACGTACAGAATACGTGTGTCAGCTGGGTTTTTATAATCATAAAGCTTCTCTGCAGCTCAAAGAGAAAAACATGTGAAACAACCTTAAATAGACATATTTATAACTGAGTGATAAAAATATATTGTACATTTTATACTTAGACCAACTAGTATTCACAAACACTTTATATAGGAAGCATCATGTTTATATGGATCAATCTTGCCATTAAGAATACACACATATTAAATATAATTTTGGTCAATGAATTGCATGTTTTTTCTATTCATGATAATCTACTCTCTTGCAATATTGCTTGCAGGGGATAATATTTGACATTCAAGGGGCGTGTGTAGGTACTAAGTGGCTACGGATGAATTTATAGTGCACAGAGTGCCTGTTGCAAGTGTAATAAGAAAGGATTATAAAAACACAGCAACGACTGGATCATCATAACAGTACATTGGCACCTTGGCAATGACACCCAATCTGACCCTGATACTGGCTGAAAGATCAATCCGAAAATACGCTGCTACAGTACTTTGTGTGCGTGTGTGTGTGTGTGTGTGTGTGTGTTTCGGTACGCTGGTATGGCTGAAGAATAACAGGCAGGAACCGTAATGAGCGGTTTGATCTCGCGTTTCACTGGCAAACCGAGTTGCTGTTAAGGCCTTGTTGTGTATGAGCTTGTAAAGTGAGGTTATACAGTAAATGCCCCCATTCAGCTGTTATACTGGTAACACCGAGGGGAGGACTGTTTTCCAATGAGCATACCCAGTGAAGAGATGAAAACATTGCAGATAATTTGGCATGTGACGTGCTAAGGTGGTACATCATCGTATCTACAGATTTCACTACTTTTATTATTACTATTATTATATGAAAACAGTTTTAAAAAGATGGCCGTTCACATCAGAGTCAGCTCGAGCCCAAAAACATCCAGCTGACATTGTTAAGCAGCTCTTCCACGCCAACTGAAGTAACTAACTCAAATCAGTCAGCTTATTCAGTCTCCACCGATAAAACCGAGACCATGTTACAGTTTTTACTGCCTCTGATGGACCAAGTCAGTACTTTCAGTTACAAACGCACTTCAGTGAAAAGTTGACAAGTAAGGTCTTAGTATGAAAAAGTACCCAACAGGAGTGCAAGCCGTAAAAAAACACAAAAATAAATGTGAAAAGAGATTAATAAGCAGTGTCTTAAGGTTTAAAAAGCACAGAATTATTCATATATTCATAAAGTTATCTTTAGTTTTCATACTTTCCAGCACAGTCCAGCTGACTTATGTTTTCTTGTTCTAGCAACACTCTACATTTGTCGCTTTTGGCCCCTTGTTTCCTCAGCCAGAACCGAAACCAGAATCTCGTCTGCTTTTCTCAGTTCATTTGAAGCAGATATCAGTGTTAAACAGAAAGGCAAGTCCAACATTTGCATTTATTTACTAAGAGATAAACAAGCATCTGCTCCACCAGTAACTTTCTCCATTTTTTCCTGCAGCGCTTCAGCCCTTCCCTGCTCCAGCAGAGGGAGCCATTTTTAACACATCAGGACTAAACTCTCTTCCAGTGCTCCCACTCACAGAGCCACTGATTAAACCAGCAGTGGGAGGAAATATGCCAGATAATAAACACGGAGTTGGATAAATAACTCCTCTCTTCCATGTGAGAAGGTAGATAAGACATCCTAAGTCTCGAGAAAAGAATTAAGGAATGTCTTCTTCCTCTACATCTCCTTTAGGCTCTTGGGCTTGCGTATCTGAGGAGGTGTGAGCGTATCGGAGGCAGCTCCAGCAAGCTTTGTTCTTGTGCAGGTAGCCCAGCATGGTCTGGCTGAGCGGGCTGGCCTCAGTGAAGCAGTGCCACTCTTCAAACAAAGGCTCCACGATGTACGAGATGAAACCTAAGGCGTGTCATTGACATTAGTAAGGGGCACATCATACAGTTCTATAGTAGCTGTGATTTTGGCACATGGTCTAGATTAATGGAAATTATAGAGGCGTGTTTAGTCTACTACTCACCCATCTGGATAGCTGGGACTGAGTCCACCTGCTGGTCACAAAGTGGACTGATCTCCAAGTCAAACTTCCTCTCCAGGTCACCTGCAAGAAGTCACAAAACCGTGATGACAAGAACAAAACACCAAACAAAGACTTTCTGAGCAACAACTGATGTAATATTTTATTTTATGAAATAGTGCAGAGTTTTGATTAGAAGCATGTAACTTGCAAATTTTAGCAAGCAAAAATGGAGTGCACAGCCGAACTAACAGTTACTATACCAACATAAATACAAATGCCTCAGCACACACTGTGAAATCAGCTCTGCCTTTTCCCATAAAAAATGCCGGAAAGAAAAGTATCAGGACTTCTGTTTTCTTTTTCTGCTCATTATTGCTTGAAATGTACAGTAGTGCAACCATGTCCAAGCAGAAATTATGGCACATAGAGATACTTAATATAAAACTCTGAGAATTCTTAAACTGGCTTGAATGAGTGAAGTATAACTGGAACCAGGGATGAGGAAAGGGGATGGTTTAATGCTGAGTATAAGCTTATTTCAGGGCTTATTTCATATCTTTTCTGAGACATCTTAATTTAAATTGGCATAGCAGCCTTTAGAATTCATAGAGAGAGAGCGCTAAATGAAATGCTTAGGTTATCTATCATCTGACCATATACGCATCTATCCAAGCCTCACTGGATATGCAAAGCATAAATTTTCCTCGATGCTGAGATGAATGGGGTGAATAAAATCTTGCAGGGAGATTTCTGTCTCATAATTCTCCATTGTACAGCTGTGCCCATAGAATACCATTATCTAAACTTCCAGGGAGTTTTTCATGCTAAAAGGCATCTCAAAAGATAATTTGACAGAGTATTAAGCATTAAAGAGGCTCTATGCAACATTATCATCGTCATAAAGCATCTTGGAAGTAATTATTTTGCTTGACTGACCTGTTCTGATGAAAAAGCAGACATTTCCTCCTCTATCGCGTCTCCCCCTACCAGAAACGGTGCTTGCAGTTTTGCCCATTGACGCTCGCGTTTGTTTTGGTTTGGAAGTCTCGCGATACACGAGACTAGCGCTATAAGGCCGGTCGTAAATCCGTTTGGACAAATATGCATGTTTACTCTGCGAATCGGTTTTTGCTTTTATACTGCTTT
>JAVQJG010066985.1:0-11063 GCA_036024015.1 Craterocephalus amniculus | reverse complement strand
TTGGTACATTTATTTCTTTATTTCTGCATTTCGACATTTATTTATTTATTCATTTCTATGTCCGTATGTTAATGAAGTGGGTGGTTCTAATATGTGTCTGCAGCGTGATTGGTTGGAGTGGTGTGTATCATCCCATCTACTGCTCGAGTACATGAGTTGTTTCGGTAGGTCATATGCGTCGAAAGGAAAGTTGTTTTGCAGCCGTTGCCAATGATTTAAGGTCATTGGCGCATGATATCGACCAAAATGAACCAAACAACGAACTCTAGTTTCGTTTGGCATGGCTCATGAAGGATTTAGTTGAGCCCCAAGCTGAGAAGGATGTGGAGGTTGACTCGGCTGTATTGGACAGTCTGGAGGAAGTTGCCCGCTAACAAGCCATCCGCTTAGAGTCAGGGCGAACGAGGACTGAACTGGACTTTATTTTACCTCCTGAAATCATTTAAGCTCACCTCTCTTTGGGCAACATTGCTGCAGACATCGCAAATTTACTGCGGTCAAGCCCGCTGCTCCTGTTAAGCTGCGCCTACGCTGTAGATTCTACGGTAGTCACCTGGACGGCTGAAACAGTCAACACGGAAAGAGTTTCCAAATTTAAGATGTCTGCAGCGGTGTGACCAGCATGAAGGTGCGCTTCAATGACTTCATTCGCCAATTACCTTAAATCGTTGGCTACGGCGGTAAAAGAACTTTCAATTCGTAGGATATGATCCACCAAAACAACTCATGTACTCAGTCTAGGCAGTAGTCTAGCAGGAGATGGGATTGCACGCTCCAACCAATCGCGCTGCAGAGAAATATTAGGACCACCCACGTCATTAACATACGGACACAGAAATGAATAAATAAATAAATGTTGAAATGCAGAAATACAGAAATAAATGTACCAGTAAATAAATAAAAGTAGAAATAACTGAATATGGAAATAAATAAATGTAGAAATAAATAAATGAATACATATATAAATGTATAAATACATTTATGTGTATTTATTTATTTTTATATTTATTTATGCATTTATACATTTATTTGTGCATGTATTTATTTATGTGTATTTATTTATTTTTATATGTATTCATTTATGCATTCATCTATTTATAAGTGCATTTATTTATTTATGTGCATATATATTTATTTTCATATTTATTTTTTGTTTTGTCATTTTTCGTCCCTCATAGATTGTGTCTCATATTTCATTTTAAAACACAAAACAAATCAACAACAACCATATAAAAAAATTATAACCAACCTAAATGCCCCTGGCTTATTTTTGGAGGAAGTACAAGGTTATTCCAGCCCTTGATGTTTTGCATTTTCAAAACAAAGTACATGGCATTTGAGGCAAATAAATTCAATTGAAGTGTGAAGGCATGCTGGTCAGCTGCCTACACAGGCAGCATTAAGTCAAAATCTGTTAATTTCGAAAATGTCTACAAGGTTGTGGGTGTTTTTATGTGGACTTAGGACCTATTCACTGTGAAAATATGAAGCATTAATGTTTCAAAGCTATGATTCACTGGTTTGAACTCACAGGCAACAACTTTACAATTTTCAAGTGTTTTTATTCGTACTTTACAACATAACAGGCTGTGGAAAAAACACCAGAGAGAATAGATGAAATAAGACACCGGAAATGATTGACTAATAATAAATGTTCAGCACTGAATTACTACTCCTATCAGGGCCACTTTGGGGAGGATGAAGTATGTTCATCCCCTGGTTAATGCAGGGCCTTCTCCAGAAAGATCCTAGTTCTTGAAAAAAACCTTTCTGCAGTCAGTTGCAGCTTATGTTCACAGTCCTCAGGCTGGCAGATACGATCTAGGGCCAAATTAGTTACCTCTATCCAGGCTATAAAGACTTTAGAATAGCATGAAATACTACACTTTAGATTTCACTCTTTATCTTGGCTGCTTGTTTGGGTTGAGTTGCTTATGCTCATAATGCTTTCCTGGTGCCATACTGTATCCCCCTTTAGAGGTTTCTGTTTCCAGCATTCATTGGGATAAAGGATCACACATGTGATAAACATGCACCCAATGAAATCTACTGCATCACTTCTGCCAGCCCATGCACTGCATGGAGTTAATACAGAGTAAAGTCAGCAAGTAAAGCCATCATTATTGTGCAAACAAAATTAAATATGCATGGGAGTGGAGCCAATAGATACCTCATGTAATTTACTGTGTGGTAGAGCAGAAAAGCGTAAGAAAATGCAATTACAGCCAGAACATGAATATCAACTAGCCAATAAGGAGTAGGCCCACTCTATGCTCTTGTAAATCCACATTTTCGAGATGCGTGCAGGCACTGAGGTATTTAGCGGAATATGGGGCCTCCACAAAAAGCATCCATTTGATGGATTATAAAAACAGGAAATCCGGTTTCTGTTAAGGGCCCGTTGTTTTTATGAGATCTGCACAGCTGACCGTTGAAGTTTTGTTTTTATCTTCTCAATGTTTCAAGCTAGAAAACATCATAGTAAGCTCTGAAATTGGCTCATTTTTCCTGTATTTTTCTTTATGATCAGTCACAGAGAGCAATCATTAGACCTATTGACTTCCATTGGATGACTGCGAGGCCATTACACATCTCCTGTATTGATTAGGCGTTTGCAGCAGGGATAGATTGGAAGACTCCATTATCTTGCCTCAGACTCAAACGTGTGGAGTGCAATGCGCTTATGCAGCCACCTTCAAGTACAGATTGGTGAAAATGGAAATACGGTGTTTGTTTTTCTGTGCATCCACAGCGTAACCCCCTGCATGCTTCCTTTATAGGTGGTGAACTATCTGCTGAGGAGGCTTGAGCTGAATTACCACAGAGACATCATCACTGACGGCTACAGTTGCGGAACCCGCAGGAAGCTGTCCACTGCGCTCGCTCTCATCGGTCACCCCCAAATCCTGCTCCTGGTGAGGAGGACACACCTGCTCACATCACTGTTTTTTTCCTGACTGGTCACCAGCAAACAAAGTTTTAGCCACCGTTTTTGCTGCAAAGTAAAGTAGATATTGATCCCGTGTAGGTTTGACAGATCTCAAGCAGTTAATTAGTCTGCTTTCTCCAGCTTACTCAGGGGTGGTCTTCCCTGTAGCTTTACACTTTGTTTCTACCTTATGTCTCTATCAGATCCTCTCCTCTGTTTCTATCTCCTTCCATCTGTTCTCAACTCTCTTCATCCCTCCCCTCACCTTGAATCCTTAATATTCCCCTTCTTCTCGCTCAGCCTTGTCCCGCGCCGCCGCTGCACTGTGATTGCTGCATGCTGCTTTTTCTCAATGATCTCCTTGTCTTTTTCTTTCTCTCCAATTCTGATTTCATCATCCTGCCACGGTATAATCTTTTCATACCTCCCGTCCTCACAGGATGAGCCGAGCTCTGGCATGGACCCTCGCACCAAGCGCCAACTATGGAAAATCATCTCCGAGGAAGTGAAAGGAAAATGTGCAGTGGTCCTCACTTCTCACAGGTAAGGAGTGTTTCGCCCACTGATAGTTCTTGACAGGAATATTTTACAGAGCTGTGTTCCATATAGGAAGTAGGAATAAATACACAGGGTCCCCCTGGTGTCCTGCAGATAAGAGCTACAGTAGCATTAAACGCACAGGAAGCCTGAACTAATTACTCTAAGCTCAAAGGGTCCTTGTATGACCTTTTATCTTCCTCTCTTTGCTCTCTCCGCATCTCAGCATGGAGGAGTGTGAGGCGCTGTGCAGCCGTCTTGCCATTATGGTGAAAGGTCAGTTCCAATGCCTGGGCTCCTTGCAGCACATTAAGAACAGGTTGGTGACCTCTGCTCATCCTTCAACCCAGCTTTTACTTCCCTTTCCCACCCCCACCCCCCGCAGACAAGTAATAACAGTGTTTTTTGTAAAAATACCCTATGTGCAGGTTTGGAAGTGGGTTCACTGTGAAGATGTACTTGGATGAAGCCTCTTGTGATGCAGAGGCAATCACGAGCTTCATGCAGCGCAGATTCCCCAGCATTTATCTCAAGGTGAGCTCATTCAACTTTTCTAAGTAGACAAGAGTACATGATAGAGGAGAGATTAAAGAATGTGAGACAATGGGGGTTGGCGTTTTGCATGAAATTTAACGGAGGTGTATGTTTGGAAGGGTTATTCATCTAAAAATCTTAAAATATTGGGAAAAGTTAAAATGTTCTGTTTTACATAACAAAGATTTACCATCAGTATTGTATTTGTCACATGGAGGACACATGTTTGTATCAAATCCTATTACCAGGGATGGATCAAATCACCATGACATGGAGTCATTTCTGAATTTAAATATGTGAAAAATGCTGTAATCCGTGTTACATAGTCCACTTGATTAAAAAAACACACAAAAAAACATATAACTGGTTTTTTTTTGTTTTTTAAAAAAAAACTCCAAAAAGTTCAAAACTGACTGACAGCTGAACTAAAAATTTACCTAAAACAACTAAAAAATGAAGGCTGACAGAACCGAAAAATTAGAATTAAGGTATTCGGCATTTAGAGCTGATTAACATGCAAACAAGTTTCTATTTGTTTTATTTATGAATAAATGAAACAAACGAATAAATGACAACTTGCACTGCATCTGCATATGCAGAAGAGTAGAGACCATACCAAATATGCAGTTTTGTTAGGTTTTTCACTTTCATTGTAAAACTGCAATATTTAACGGTGTAGACCAACAGCTATTTCATGCTCCTGCCGGTAGTTAATAGATTGATCGGAATGGTGAGAGTGATTTAAAAAAGAAAAGTAATTTTGTGTCCATTTGCCGCTTTTATGAACTCCTTTCACATTACCTCTAGTCATTTAAGAACCCGTTAGTGCAATTATATTGATAAGTGATGCTTTAAGGGACCTGGTTATTGGGTAATGAACCAGGTGTTTATTGACACTGACATGTGATGATCCATGTGAAAGAGAGGAATCCAACAAACAGCTTAGAATTAGAGGCGACTTATTCCGTAAGGATATGCGATGCTGCAGGTTCATTCAGATCAGCCTTTACAGAGTTAACTGTTTATCAGCAGGCAGAAAATGCAGATTTCCTCTCCCAGGAAATGATGTTAATTTGGTCGGGCAAAGTGGGAAGTGTGTTTTTTTTAAATACATGTGATATTAACAGTGTCCTGTGTGCAGCATTCAGTATTTCACACTGTTGTACTTTTTCTAACCTTGAACTCTTGTCTCTGTGTTTTCTCTGAACACACAGGACCAGCACTCCACCATGGTGGAGTACCATGTACCAGTTGCTCCTGGAGGGGTTGCTGACATCTTTGACCAACTGGAGTCCAACAAGAACACTCTGCACATCAAACACTTCTCTGTGAGCCAGACCACACTAGATGAGGTGAGAGGAAGAGATGGGGTGGGATGGGAGAAGTGATTCTCTTACATTTTCTTATTCATGCATGATCTCTGCTGTGTTCACACAATTATGGTGCATTCGATTTGACTCCGTGAATTAGTAGTCGCCTGTAGTCGGTGAAGTTATACCTAGCAAGTCTTCCTCCACTTGCTAAGTTGGATATCTCACTTCAAGGGGCGTTCTTGTTGTATTTCTGACTGAGAAGTTGGAAAATCCAACTTCTGACTATAAATCAAACGCACCATTAGTCCACAGTTCTTCTCGATATGATTTAGTTGTTGGGAAAAAAAAGGTGGTTTACTGCCACCAAGTGGTCTGGAGTGTAGACCGAAATGTTCTTAAGAGCCTTAGTTGTTAAAAGCATTAGCTCCTCTACTACATTTTTCCAAACCTATGCGCGCCCCGTGTCATGTTGCTGCGCAACCGGTTTGTGAAGCACTGAGATAGGGAGAAAGCATGTGGCTTTGCAGGGGTGGAGAGATGGCAACCAGGGACAGAAAAAAGGGACATGAGAAGAGAGTAGGAGTGAGAGTGGAAGCAAGGACAGAAGAAAGCAGAGTGGGAGTGAAAGACAGAGCAGAGAAAGTTTAAAAGAGGCAGTAAGAAACTGACAGAGGGTATGCCTGAGGGAAAATAAATGGAATATGAGTTAGGGAGAGAATCCATGAGCTCTATATGCAGCCAGTGCTGATATTCTTCAACCACTCTAAACCCTCTGGGGCTCTGGGATTGGAAGACACCATAGCCAGGAGATAGAGAGGGGGGGTTTGGATTGAACACTGTGCAGTCGATTAGCTTAAAATTATAGGTCACTTCAGAGAAAATGATTGCCTCATATATTGGCACGGTTCTTACATTATTACTGAACATCCACAGGTCTTCATCAATTTTGCCATGGGGAAGATTGGCATGGAAACCATACCGATTCACAATGAAGACGACTCCGATGACCTGGACTCCATTAAGGCAGTACAAACATAGAGCTCGCTGTCATCTCTTCCTTTCTGTTTTGTTCACTATGAGATGAAACACTGTCCCCTCATATTATATCTGCCTCTATTATAAATAATATATGTATGTATATGTAAAAAAAGACTTTAAACTATTCATGTCTTAAAAAAAACCCCTGCTTATTTCTTGAAAGTCCTTGACTGACCACATGAAGGGAAATTACGTTTCTACCTTCACCATATTAAATCACTGTAAGAAGAAGAGGAGCACGTGCACTTTTGCATTTATGGACAGATGGAGTTGATGAATAAGTCTTGTTTTTATTTACTGTTTTCCTTTCTTTGCCAGTCACATGACTTTACTTGTATGTTTACCTTTGATTCTCTAGGTTTAATGAATGATACAACTTAGATTTTTTTTTCTCTTTGGTTGGGTTACTGTTCACTGCTAAAATATCATAATAAAGAAGCACATTCTTCAAAATCGACTTCAGCTCCGTTTAATGTTGGCTAGCCAAAACTGAATATCATTTGTAATCCTTTTCTCATAAAACATGAAAGAATAATACTGTTCATTTTAAAAACCAAAGGCACATTTAATCCACAAAATGAAACTTGACAAAAAAGAACATATCCACTCTCAAAATTCAATATACACTTTTTATCTACTCAGGAATGCTTCCCCTGAGGGCATGTCTCACCAATGAATGACGTTATTTAATAGTTAATAGACGTCCCTCCTTATGAACTAGATCTATGAAGTCTTAAATGTATCAAGCCTATTTTTATGATTCTAATAAAGCAATTTTTAAAATGCGGTTGTGGCACCTTTTTTATTATTGTATGTTTTATGATGTTTCTTCTCCGTGGTGCTTTGAGGGTCTTTGATTTTGCTGCTGTGGTCAAATTGAATCATCACCATTCTAGCTGGCTATGTCTACTTTTCTTTACTTCGTCAAAATTCAGTAACTTTTAGAAGAAAATGTTGGTTTGTCATTGAAACTAATGTCGTCCCTTATCAGGCTATTTTTTTTCCTGAATTCCTGGCTTGATTATGTATGGCAAAAAAATTTGAAAAGAAGTGAATGTGATTGTGTGACATTAGCTGGTAAGAGAAAAACACTTGATTCATCTCCTATCTTTTCATCTTACATTTATACTGCAGATCTGTTTACCACTTTGTGCTCTATATTAAAAAAAGACCTTGATCTTTTGTCTGTGTTTGAGACCAGCACATTTAAGTTCACAAAAATCTACCAATATTCCTCACAATATTCACCTTTTGGTTACTGGATCAAAATGTAAACATATAGTGTATATATATATAATTTCATGTCCTATATATAAAACTATAGTAAATGAAATGAACATACATATGTTCTTCTTCTAAGAGTACTCAGTGACTTACTTCCACTAGTCAGAAAGCTCTCAGTCTGAAGAGTCAGCTTTCTGGTGGATGAACTAAACCTAAAGGCTTCTCAGAACTGGGACACAAGGAGATAAAATAATTTACCATATGGAAAAACTCTAAACTCAAAGGTTTCAGAGCAGTAAGTGATTATGTTTTAAAATATGGTCAGTAATGCATCAGTTTTATTGTGACATGGTGTTGCAACCTGTGTCTTTTGAACACAAATTGGACAATTTTGCTGCAGAGTTGTTCTGCAGTGACAAAGAGATGTGTCTGATTCAGCAGTGAGGCAGTGGATGATAGCTGTTAATTAAACAGCTCTAACATTTCTTTAGGTGTGAGATACCTTAGACGGGCAAACATATGTTCTTCAGGGAATTTTAGCTTTCCACTTTAGTTTATCATTCCCATCATACTCTTCTCATTCTCCAAGTACTCTGTAAAATACTTAGACCGCTGTTTGCTGTCATGTCATTTATTATTTCTTAACATGGCATCAAATAGATATCTTACTCTAGATAACATAAATCCTCAAAACAGAATGATTCTAAAATGTTTGTTTGTATTGCCATACCTCATTTTCAATGTGACAACTCTAATGAAAACAATGACACATCGATTGAACTCTAAATAGTAATCAAGTCTGTCGTGGAAAGTGCAATCTGCTTTGCAGCTATCTGTTGAAGCACTAAAGCCTCAAAACATTAGGTTCCTAACAGAACAACTATTCTTTGAGATGATCGTGCAGAGAAGAATGCTGCACAATCTGCTGAACATTTTGTACCAGTCTGCACAAATCCTTCACAGAGAGGAAACAATAATGTATTCAGTGAGAAGTATGCTGCAAGACAGAAATTCACATGTCAGAGCTGCAAGCAGCCATCGCCCCCTGGAAGAAGATTTAACTGTGAATTGGTTATAAGTTAAATTAAATACATACACAAAATAATACAATGTTCCTCATGGGATAAAGAATGATTAAATTAAATTAATTAATCACATCTAATAAAACTATGAGGACATGCAAAACATTTTGTAAGCACAATGAACCCATGGGTAACATAAGTGGCCATAAAATGTAACTATCATTGAACTGTGCTCTATCCTGACAAATAAAGGTTCTCTTATATAATTCATCTCAAATCACAGCCTTTATAACCTACTGTTAAAAGTTTAAAAACATTTTTAAACGTTTATTTAGCTCATCTGCTGTAAATGAAGGCGGGCCTAAAACGTCATTCTGACATACGTCACTTCCGGGACTCGCTGGCGGGAGATGCAAGAAAACAGGAAGCAGGCGCCTAATTTTTGTTTAGCAATTCTGTGTCAGAGGCAACAGTGTTTTGAAAAAGTAGGACAAGAAACATACGAAGCTTACGAAGTCCATCTTAAAATGGAGAACACCGTAGTACAGACAGAGGATTGGAAGAACACGAAAGAAGCAGTTGCAAACTTCCGGCGACTGCTGCTTTGTTCTAAATGGTAAGTTTACGTTAACCTGTGTTTTGGTGATAACATGTTGTGTCAACCCACCATAAAACTGACTTATTTTCATATTACGGGAAATTCCCCATGCACAGCTAGCTTAGTCGCTGTATTATCAGTTAGGCTTCTCAACCTTTTAGCTTGATAAATGATCATTTTGCCCAGTTTAATAACACAGGTGCGGTGCGGTAACAGTATGCAGTGTGTTAGCAGCAGTGTACAGCCCTGCAGCTGCAGCCAGAGCAGTATGGGAATGAACATGCTGGTTTGTTGTAAAATCCAATTCCGAGTTAGAGTAAGCTTCAAACAGGAGGCAGTAAATATACACAGCCCCATGACTACCTTCTCCGCGAGGTGCCGCGGGAAAATGATAGGTTGTGCTTGCGTGTGTGACTGTGGGGGTGCGTGGGCCGCTGCAGTTCAGGTGAGTGTCTTTTGGATGTGGCAGGGTTTGAGGTGCCTGCTGTCCATAACAATAAGCTGTTACACTGTCAGAAAATGGTAGTTGGGGGAAGAGGGTCTGGGCAGTGGGGAAGGGGTGGCTTATTTTATTCTCTGTTGTGGATAAATGAGCAGTTCACAGTTTCAGTTTTACAAGTTAATATTCATTTGATATGAAGGTTATTACATTTTATTTTTATTTCTTTATTTAAACTCATTGCTATTCAGATTTAATTCTTTGCTTCCCCTGGCTATACTGCCGTCCATTTTCCCCCACGTTTCCTCCTTATGCGATGTGTCACGGACAATGTGACAGAAGTGTTGCTTTGTCATTTCTCACGAATCTATTTTTTTCCCCCTCAGCTTAAATTTGATGAAGGATCCCGTTTGTCTGGGCACATGTGAGCATATGCTGTGCAGGTAATGTCACCTCATTTTGTTACTGAGACATGTTTATTACCCACAGACTTGTATTGTAGCAGGGATTTTTATTTGACTAACACAGGTGTCGCTAATAAAGATAATGATTGTTTCCATCCCATGTAAGTGTGCTGCCCTCAGTATTGGGCAATTGTGCACGCTGGCTTACTGTGGGGAATACTGCCATGCCTAAATGGTGTTTTTAAAACAACAGCATGCTTTTTCTGGTATGACATCAAAAAAACCACATGAGAAATAGTCTCACATTCCCTCGGGACAAATGATTTAATTCAGTGTGATTATTTCTTTTTGATGAAATACTGACTAACATCGACAATAAGTACTTAGCAATGGTGGAGTTGGTTCGTGTCCTTAACTTGCTCCCTCTCTTTATGTCTGGCTCTGCTTGAGGTTGAATCAATAACCGCACAGTATTTCCTTTTTTTTGTTAAACTAAATTGTGAATTGGACTCCAATCTAAGTAAGGTTTATTGTCCAGGTCCTGTGCTGGCCCCCGGGCAGGAGATGGCTGTGTGGTGTGTCACAGCCCTGCGTGGGTGAAGGACATTCAAATCAACAGGCAGCTCAGCAGCATCATACAGCTCTTTTGTGGTTTGGATTCCCTGCTCAATCCCACAAAACAAGCAGGTAGATGGGATATTTTATATATAAAAATAATATCTCATGGGTGGGAAAAATGAATGGAAAAATTGAGTATTGGGATTTTTATTTCACAATTTTGTTTTTATTATTTTTTATTTCAAATAAATACAAACATTTAAACATTTTTTTTAAATTTCAGTATTATAATTATCATTTATATTCTTCTTTTTTACTTGTTTTGTCAGGCATTACATTAGCAGAATGTTTGTCTGGCTACTGTGTTGTTTTTTTCATAATTTACATTAAGAAAAAGAGTTTGTAAAATTTGTTTCTTTTCCACAAACATCTGATCTATCTATCTATCTATCTATCTATCTATCTAT
>JAVQJG010066980.1:0-16820 GCA_036024015.1 Craterocephalus amniculus | reverse complement strand
TTAAAAAATAGCTAATTTTTTAACTGATTTAGTATCGCAAACGCACGCCCGATACTGTTCCATGTATGGCGTTTTGGTGTTTGGCGTTTGAAACAAATATCTCAGGGAAGGATCCAAATTTCCAAAAAGTACTATAGGTGTCCAGTATACTTCAGTTTACATCACAATTAAGGCCCCACTTGCAAAAAGTGGACTTCTCCTTTAAATACAGCTTTTATTCTGAGACCGGAAGTTCTGCAGCCATTGTGACTCAGTAACTTCACGACAGTCTGCAAGTAACGGTAGCCATCCGGGACATCAATTGTCTGGACGTCTGTTGATGTGCGACAGTAGTTTGTTTGTAATGGTTATCAGCCTGTTCTTCAGTGTAGCGGTGTGACAGCCAGGAAAGATAGCCGGCAGCAATCTTAAATGGGGTTTCGAGTTAAAAGATGATTGCTTCACTCTCAAGAGGAAGTTTGCTGGACGAGGTTCTTCATGGGGGCTACAACGAGGTAACGTTCACCCAGTGTTACTATTGTTAATGATTGCAGAGTTTAGTAAGCAAGCGGAAGAGGCAAATTATCTGGTTAAAGTGAGAAGATGAAGTGTCTAATGGCGAATCTCCAGCAAAGTTTACCTCAGTCAGGGCTCGCGGACGTTAATTTGTTTCGACAAAAAGACAAAACTGATGAGCTGCAACAATGCGGTGAACGAGGCTGCCACGACGTTTATTGAATAGTTGTTGGGACAGCACATTGCTCAAGGGTGACATAACTCAAGAAGCAAAACAAGCAGTGTAAAATTATATTTTCTCTGTTGTGTGCAAATGCGTGCTTCTTTGTGGTGTTTCCCAGACGACGAGCTGTCACGTGACTCACCGGTAAAACGGCAACTACAGCCAGCAAGTGAGAGTGATAAATTGTTTTTAGGGTGAAAAATGGAATGGCTGATCTACATAAAGAAAAGTAATTCCCTAAACAGCTAACTAGACAGTGAGCTCACCCTGCCCCCATTCTTCTGTCATAATATAGTAAACAAAGGCTCTCATTTGTCTGAGTGGGTTCTGTCCCCCCCACCATCACTAAGCGCTGCATTTTTGTATGTTTGTCTCTGGTTTGGTGGATTTGTGTATCTGATTGATGCCTCGCAGCAGCAACTGGCTGCCTATGTTACCTGGGTCAACTCTCAGCTGAAGAGGAAACCAGGCCTGAAGCCCATCACGGACCTCAGGCATGATCTACAGGATGGAGTTGTGCTCCTACAACTAATAGAGATAGTTGGTAAATACACACATGCACACTAGAAGTAGAAAAATATGTTTGCCAGAGACATTTTCCTTCTCGGTGGCTTTCTGTTGGAAGAAAATACAGATCTAGTTTCAAATGTAACATGCCCCTACAAGACATCCGTATAGCACTGCTAATTTTCTCTCCCTTCCTTTTAATTTAATTCTGTTTGGCAGCTGGGGAGGTGCTAGAAAGAGTGTATGTGCCTCCACAAAGCAAAGAGGAAAGCAGGAAGAACGTGGAGGAAGTCTTGCAGTTCATTTCCTCCAGACACATCTGCATGCCACACATATCCGCAAGAGGTAAATCACGAACACATCTGAGTTTTGCATTTGTTTCTCTTCATCCAGGTGTCCCTAACATTTTTTTGGGTACTTATAAATGATGACGAAAGGCAAGCAATATTTTTTTATGATACTTTTTGTTTCAGCGCATACATTAACATGCCAGGTGGCCTGTTCCAGAAAGAAAATACACCCTGTCACACATATTCTCTGCAGGATGTACCAAAGAAACCATGACATCCTTTGCCAGATGCACTCAGGCCCCGGCCACTAACCCAAACAATCTGCAGCTAAACTGAGTGACACAAATTGTAGTTGCCCTATAATTGACTTGAATTGCAATGCATGTTTGACCAAATTAAGATATTTTCCACCGAAATAAAGCAATCTTTGTCGAATCGCTCTAAATCAAACCAATGTCGTCTGATCAGCCTTCATAGGGACCACTAATCAAACTATTGATGGGCACCTGCACTGAATCAGGTCTGTAAGGATTTTGCTCATCACCATGTTCCTTTTCTGTTTCCAGATATTGTTGATGGTAATCTAAAATCTGTAATGAGGATAATTCTGGCGTTGGCAGCTCACTTCAAACCCTCAGCCAGTCAGAGAGCAGCTTCTGGGAGTGTGAGGAGCTCGACCAGAGCCCATGCCAGCCACAACCCTCACTCCACTGTTGCACTAGCTCAAGGTGCTGCCGCTGCACTGGCTTCAGCCCGCCTGGATGCCTCTCTGCCTACACGTGCCGCACGTTTCCACAGGTATGCCAGTCACTAACGCTTTTGTTGTTTGCAAGCACAATCACACTCACCTTACTTGCTGTTGACCTGGTTCAGCTTTTATTTATTTTCTTAAAATCCAGTGTGAGGTTGGATTTATATTGATCCAATTGTTTGATATCTAAAATGTCACAAAAAAAGCCATTCTGATATTTGAGAAGTTGCTAATGTGTTCATTTTTCAGTAGTAGCACTTTAATTCTGCACCTGAGAAAGTGAAATATCATTTTCTATTTCATCAGTGCTTAATACAAAAATGGAAAAAAAAAAGTCCATGTATGATGCTGAATCATACTCGTAGCAGAATAATACAGGTCTCTGCAATATTGATTAAATAATGACTGTAATCATTCTGCTGATCTACTACACCTACTGCAAGGCCTATGTGTTGACTCCTGCTTTTTTTTTTGGCTGGTTATATTAGCCATACAGCTGAACTTGTGTTCAGACTTGAAGTGAATTCTGGTCCATTTGAGCAGCTGTTGCAGCTCTGTCTGATGCAAAATGACAGAGCCTGAAAGTCTCTGCTGTCCCCTGCTGGACAAATGCCGCTCATCAGCTTCCATTGCCACAACAGTTAGAAAAAAGACATCTCTGCTTATTCATTAACAAAAGAAACATACCAGTTTTTGCTTGGCATGTAATTACTTGTGCTTTGTGTCATCTTTCAGCGGCTGGGGTGTGGATGGGGAAAAGAATGTGTGTGTACGTGCCTTGGTTCAGCAGTATGAAAGAGGAGCCACAGATGAGCAGGACAGCCTTCAACCTTGCAGGTAATTTGCATAAACCCAGGTTTGTGGTGAAAAGAGTGATGTATTTCTCCTTTTGACATCTTCATGTTGCACACAGCAGGTTTTTACATCAACACAGAAGGGACAAACTAGACCCTGACTCTGGAGAGAGGGGGGGGGGGCAAGCGGTCAAAAGGGGAGAAAGGGGGCAAGGGGATTATGTGAGAGGCGTGCGTTCCTCAGTGCCCAGACCAGAGACAATGAAGAGACAATGAAAGTCGCACAGGCTCCAGCCCCTCTAATCCCTGAGGCTGGAGGTCTTTGAGCTGAGGCAATGAGAGAGCATGAGAGGATGAAAGCAGCCACTGTGTGGTAACATGGTGATAGCTGGAAGGGAAATGTTACACGTAAGGCTGCATCATAAGATGGAAACTACCACAGACTATTTAAAGTCAAGTTTTAGTGGAATGAAAAGAAAGTCTGAGGTAAAGTCAAGGGTTGTATTGGAGAACTGAGCATGTTTAACTTTAGTAATAAAGATGTGGTGAAACTCTTACGAGCCTCACCAGAGGGGTGTATCAGTTGACCCCAGTCAACACAACCTTTCATTTTTTAAGGACAAAATCTAAGTTGCAGTATAATGTTTATTTTTGTTCTCTTGCACTTTCCTCTTCACACAAATCGGACATTTTACACTTCTTTTGATGCCTCTTTTCCAAAAATTCACCAATCACCCAACACTGTCTTTATATGTTTGAAGCCATGAATTTGAAATAGTTTGAGGCAAATCTCCTTCCTGACATTTGAATGAAAAAATAAATACACAAATCAACTTCTTTTGGGTCCATCGTGAGCTTTTCCTTTTCCACACTTTATCCACACAGAAGGTTACTTTCTGTGGTTTATTAGTGTGTGTTTGTGTCTCGCTGCCTGACAGAGCATATGACTGTGGTCTTAGCACTCCGAGCATTATCCCGCCGTGTGTTTATTAAAAGACATCTGAGAAAACCCACAAATGAACGATGGAGAAAAAGAAATAATCTGCCTTTATCTTTTCCAGTCACATGTCTACACGGCCAGTTTAAAGTCCTTTTCCCTGGTGGGTTTTTTTTTCAGCACCATTGTTTCTGTTTGTTTTAGGCATTTATTCATAGACTAAAGCTGGGATGTTTTTTTTATTTCATTAGCGTGTCATAATCAGCAGATAACAACTCGATATGACATTTAACTGAGAGAAACGGAGCAATGTCCGCTGCATCGGTTGCCATAGTAACTCTTTGCCAGCGCCAAGGCGAAGGGCGGGGTTTGTGAACGCGAGTAAAAGCGCAAAATATCATAAGTTTGAGAGCTGCTGATGCTGGAGACACACAGACTGGAGGCAGCTTCTGTGCAGGCCAAACCACCTGTAGTCCGTCATGGGGGGGGCGCAGATGAAATGGTAAGATGATTTTCTGCGAGGCAGTGTGGGAGTGTGTGGAGTCTGAAGTTTATGTCGGTTTATGCTTTTTTTGCTCTGATCGCTGCCGTTTTGCAGAGTTAAAATGTAGCAAGCGGAGAAGCTTTGTTTGGCGGGAGCTCTTCTCATGTGATGCTTTTTTTCTGTTACGTTCCCTTACTCTAGTCCTGTCTTTTACAGTCATGAGACAGAATTTCAATAAATGCATTTGTTGCTGAAAAAGACTTTTTCAAAGACATTTCTTTAGAAACAGTTTCCATCACTGCTTAAAGTCACGCGTGAATATTTTGTTCTGTCACTGCTGAATGAGCTAGCAGGGCTCCTTTTGGGATGTTTTCAAGCCAAAAAATCAGGAGTCAACACAACAGAAATCAAGTTATTATTAAATGGAGTATTATGTGTGTAAGATGAAGAGCATTGTTTGCAGTTTACACAGTCGTCTTTAGGGTGAACAGGATGTGATGCAAACAGCACATTGTGGAAATCCCAGTTTTGCCTACAGGATGTTTTAAAGGATAAAGCTGGGTGTGAATGCAGATGGTAAAGCAATAACATGACTTCCAGCCATGATCTGCTCCACTCTTTTTATGAGCTCAGCTGGATATTACATAGAACTTAGTCTCAGGAGCCGATCAGATAAACTCTCCACTAAATCTGGTCCAGCTCATGTGCAACTCCTCTGGGTTATAGCAACAGTCAGAGTGGTTATTGAGATGGAGAAAGTATAAAAATCATACTTCTGACTCTGAATCGGTTTCAGTCTTAGCTGATTAAACTACGGTTGTAAATAATGGTTTAATTTAAAGGGGAGGGGGTGAAGAGTCTCTTCTCTTCTAATCATTCTGTCAAAAAATATCCACACTTGTCTGGTTTTGTTGTTTAATTTTGCTCCTCGATTAAATGCCTTTAATGTGAAACTCTAGCTATTTTAAATGTTGGCACAACATTTAACATGATAAAGTGGGTTTCGTTCTTTAATCTGAATGAATAAATTAATAGATTAACGTGTTGTCCTCCACGAGCCTCAGCTTCGTCAGTCCAGTGTCATCACCAAGAGCTAAGCCAAGCAGCCACTCGGACAGACTGCCACAGGACTGCCGGGAGCAGGAGAGCGCTGGTACATCACGTTAAGTTTCTCAGTAGTCGTGAATTAATGTGTTACAGTGTAATATGTGTCGCATCTGTGTACATGCAGCAGAGTCGCCTCATGTTGGAGCAGAAATGGCATGGGAGGATTCTCTAAGAGACTCTTTGGAAAAGGAGATCCAGGAGACACGAGAAATGGTGTCTGCCTTACAGGTACAGGCTAACCCTGTTTTCTCTTCTTGATCTTCACCCTGAAGTTTATCCTTGCAAAGGTTTTTAGGGTTTGTTTTTTTTAGGCCTTTCTGCTGCACATTTGAAAATGACCCCACTCTACCACTTTGGGGCAGTGAAAACCAAGTTAAATCAATCACAGCTGCTCCTCAAATGTAACCGGCTCTCTCATTGGCTGGACAGCGAGAAGTAACAGCTCGACTTCATCAAATTTGGAGAGAAACTCGTCTTCTGGATGCAGGATGGAGGCTTCATATTTTCTCATCATCTGCAGTTGCCGCATCTGTACTGTCACCGTGGTAAGTTAGCTGTTAGAGCTGGTTACACTTCAGGATCGGCTGTGATTGGTTTAACTTGGTATTTACTGCCCTAGAGTGTCAAGCAAAAAGCTTAATGGAGGGTGTTAACTATTAAAAAGATTTAAAAACACATCTGAAAAAAATTTAAATGGAAAAGGGAATTTTTAAATGAATGAAATGAAAAAATGTCATGGTATTTAATAATGAATTAATATTTCAGTGTGCAATTCCTCTTATTTGAAAATAGAATGTCCAGCTTGATCTATTTTTGTATGACGTAATTATTTAAGTTTTGTGCTTAGCAATCTATGTGTTATTGCACTTCATCAAGATCACAAACAACCTGATGGGATATTATGAAAATTCTTTCACTTTTTTTTCCCCCAGCTACTGAAATCCAGTGCTGTCAGTTATACACCGCTAGTTCTTGAAGTGGCCGCAGGTACTGAACTTGGTGACTTCACTGTAAATTACACCCAGGTGTCACATGTGGTTTTGCAGGCACTGTTACTCCAAGGCTCCCTCCCTGAGGACGGGCAGGATGTCTCTTTGACTTTGGACCCGAGCAACGCTGAGCAGCAGCTGGTAGTTTCCCATTTTTCACTTCGAGTCTCTGTCTTTGATTCCGTTTTCACCCTGTTTGCTGTGTTTCCATCCTTTTATCACTCTGTCCTCTAACTCTTTTCGTACACCTCAGATCCCATTACATCCTTTTAGCTTTGGGTGTGTGTGTCTGTGTCAGAGTGACACGGGTATCGGCTTCCCTTTATTTTCACTCCATTGCTGCTCTCACACTGCTCTTCTTGCTCTCTTTTTAGGTAGTTATTCGCAGTCGTCTGGATCAGAGCATGGGGGAGGTCCGGGAGCTGAAGGTATGAACTATAATTTATATTCTTTTTTCAGATGGTCTGCTTTAGGTTTATCTATTCTGCTGATTTCTTGTAAAGAGTAAACCGGCGAGCACTCTGTGATTAATGGTTAATTCATTGTTTTTGCATCAGAGGGAACTGCTGCGCTGTAAGCAAGAAATGAGAAACCTGCAGGGAGTCAAGGTAAGAGACGTGCTGCTGCGTTGTTGCTGGATTGTGGATATTACCCCTGCTTGCATACCAACTTCCTGGTGGTTTGTCGATGTGCAGGACGCCCAGCAGCAAAGGCTGTGTACCCAGGAAGCATCGATACTGCAGATGAAGCAAGAGCTTCTCAGAGCCAGCATGATGAAGGATGAACTCAACAACAAGAACGTAAAAAATACGTCCCGCTCCTCTGCAGATTCACTCATTTTCCTGTTTCAGTGAATGCAACATCGTTAAAACAGTCAACCGAGGATGAATCGTGGAACATTTGAGTGTAATTGTCTAATGTTGAGTTCATTCTTTTGTGATAACTTGTTGCAGGCAGAGCTGCAGTGGAAGCTGGAAGAATGCAACCGGCTGTGGGGTGAATGCAAGGTGACGCGTTATATTCGCTATATTCTTGGAACTTCCAACTTTGTCACGCTAAATTTGATCTATTCTCTTGGCAGAAGGACGTTGGACAAAAGGACAAGCAACTTCAGCTGTTAAAACACAAACTTGAAGAGAGCCAGAAACTCCAGGTATATCATCAGTTTTGTGGAATTAGGAGGTAAATAATCCAAAACGGGCTCATAATGTCAGCTGTGACAGACAAGATATTCCCTTTTGACAGGTGGAACTCCAAGGAGAACTGGAGGGTAAAAATGGCATGCTGCAAGGTCTAATGAGTAAAAATCTGCAACAGGTAACGGCTTTTATGCTCTCTCTGTTTGCAGAATTCTGCACTTAATTCACATACACATTACGTAACTTGCACATATGTTTCTTTTTTCATTCCTCAGATTCCCACCAGCCTAGAAAACAACGGATATTCTTACTCTGGGAATTCATCCCCCTTTATGTCAGGGGTAAGCATGGTTTCTATTGATGGGGATGCTCAGCCAAAGGGCTTATTGCTGTTTCACTGTGTGAAAACCAAGAAACTCCACCCTGTATTTTATTTCTGTAACCATGACAAGCGGATAGACTTGTACAAAAATGTAAGACTACACATGGGTACACCTAATGTTTAACAAAGTAAAAACACCAACTGGGACACAGAAAAATCTGAAAACCAACAGAATGCAATGATACACAATGTTTTTTTTCACAATAGAACATAAAAAACGACAAATGTTTAAGGTGAAACATTTCACTGTTGCATGTTCTAAAAAACATTTTTATCATCTTAAGTCCAAAATCTGTTCATGGTCAGAAAACACCTCTACCTTCTCTGGGCCAGAACTGTGGCAAAGAAAAAAAATTATAAATTTAATCAAAACAAAAATCTTTGAATGAATTGAAAATAAGACTTTTAGTAAATTAAACAACGTTCCAACTTTTTTGCTATCAGGGCTGTGTGTTTTTGTGTTCAACATGGTTTCTTGTTGTTTGTTCTGATAGCAGGCAGAGGAGGTGCAGTTGCTCAGAGATTCACTGAGAAGTCTGAGGAACAACTTCAGAGACCACGACCCGCAACAACACACACTGGACACCCTGGAGCAGGGAATAGTATCACTCATCGACAGACTGCATGTTCTGCATACAGACAGGGTACGGATATTTTACGCTTACATTACATCTGACTCAACAATCTGTTGTTTTTTTTTTGCTTCTTTTTCTTCAGTCTGAGCCAAAACAACAACATCTGAAGTCTTTGTGGTATTTTATGGGATAATAGCCAAAGCTGTTTGGTGTCACATGAACTGCTTATTAA
The DNA here is from genome assembly GCA_036024015.1 of Craterocephalus amniculus. Lineage (NCBI taxonomy): Eukaryota > Metazoa > Chordata > Actinopteri > Atheriniformes > Atherinidae > Craterocephalus > Craterocephalus amniculus. Next base: position 7,915 of record JAVQJG010066980.1, on the reverse strand, counting down.
GGCTGCTGTGTTACTGAAATGAAAAATTATGACTTTTATAAAGATTTAAATGATAGCCCCTGATATGGTGACTGATCAGCTGATGATCAATTTAAAACATCTGATTTTAAAATCAATTTAAAATCAGATGTTCATAAAAGTGTTCACCGCTTAATGGATTAACTATAACTTTTGCTTGGATATTTTTGAAAAGGTTTAGATGTTTAAATGCTGGAGTCGCTGTCAACATTTGATATTTTTGAATCAATCCAGGGAAGAGGGAAATCTCCGAGACGCAAACACACAGACTCGTATGCCTGGCCTTCCACAAGTAAGAGAATCTTTTATGTCCCAATAACACTTGAATAAATCCACATAATAGTCACACTTTCATTCAGTTAACATTATAATTACAAAAATTCTATATTTTGAGTATTGATACATTATCATCACACAAAATATCACAATATTTTTGTATATCAGTATTTTCCTACACCTCTACTTAATATATTTGCTGTTCTTTACAGAGAAATGCCAGTCTCAAAGTGGTTCCCCATCGTCCACTAAAATCCTTTATTTCACTGGAAAATCCTCAACACCCTCCATGATCAATATACAGAAGAGGTTGGTTGTGTGTTTGTGTTGAGGTCTTTTCTTCCTCAAACATGAGATATTCTGCAGTTTTCAATAATAAAGCTGATGTTCACTAATTTAGTTGCTAGTTATGCTTAATGCTAGATACAGTAAACAAAACAATGTTAGAAGACCTCAAATGTCAAGATGACTTTGGTTTTGGTTATACATCTTACAGGCTGGGGGAGGTAACTCTCAAAGATGTTAAGGCAGCTGTTGACCGAGAAGGAAACTTCAGATACCACTTCAAAGCTCTGGACCCAGAGTTTGGCACTGTGAAAGAGGAGGTAAGAGAAACTTGCCAATAAGGGAAAATCATGAAGTAGATAACATGATAATAGTGAGAGGTTGTTTTATGGAAACACCTAACATGGGGATGTTATGAGGTTAGTTACCTGAGCGTTGATGTTAATGATAGTGTTGATGTGTGTGTGTGTGTGTGTGTGTGTGTGTGTGTTTGTGTGTGTGTGTGTGTGTGTGTGTGTGTGCAGGTATTCCTGGATGGAGCAATCATTCCAGGTTGGGAAGGAAAAATCGTGGCCTGGCTGGAAGAGGATCTCGGGGAGCAGAGGTAGCAAAATGTTCAGCTCGTTTATCTCACTGCGTCTTCCTGACTCTGTGATAAGGAACTCAGTTTTATTTTTTCTCTCTCAGGCCAGTGTAAGTCCAAGCTGTGGACCGTCCCGTCTTTTTCATGTTACTCCTGGTTACTCTCAACCCAGAGTTTCATCAAACCAGTTCAGGACGAAGGCATGAGCATGCATATTTGCAGAGTGGACTTCTTAGCACGATACTATACGAACAAAGAGATTTGGGTTGTTTAGCTGGTACTAAATCAGACTAGTAACCCTGCTCAATCTGAATGCTCTGTAAATCTGTACCAGATGCACAGAAAATGATAGAGTTCAGTGCCTTATTAAGCTAAGCCTTTTCCATCATGTTCTTGTTATTTCCAAATTGTAGCTCAAGTAAACTGGAATTATTCAGGACCACCATTGCGAATGAACTTTATCAAAAACCACAGTAGCATTGTTGTGCCTCTATTTGAGGCAAACTTTTGCACTTGGAAGTAGAAAAATAACATTTTTTTGCGTTTAGTGTTGCTCCTTGTGCATCATTTGTAGCTTCAGAACATACACATCTAGAGTTACATGTTACACATGTTTTCCATTGTTAGGTTCATTTGGTTTTTTATGTCAAATGTGAAGTGAGTACACAGTGTTACCAACAATTTCAAGGTGTGGGAACATAGATTTAGTCTAAAAGTAAAATAAACGCATGACTCAGCAGGATGAAGTAGTTGTCAAACAGTGTAAGATAAGTGCTGCACAGTTTTTCTACACACTGACCTGCTGATGACATACAGTACGCTTGGTACATGATGTCTACTTTTATGGGTTTACTTGTTTTTATGTTTTTGTTAAAATACTATGATGGTAGTACAGAGAAGGATTGTGGCCATGTGGCGATGTCTGCATGTTTTCATATGAAATTTTATTAAAATGGAGAAAGGAAAACAACTGAATTGGACCTAAATCCAGATATAGGTTTTAATGTCTGTAGCACACCAGCATGCATGTCAACATGCCTAAACTGAACTACTGTTAGTGAACAGAGGCCTTAGGAGCTAATATGTTCATATACAAAGTTTAACAGCACTCATTTCTTTTTTTCTTAATTAAGAATAATATTTTGTACATTTGTTCTTTTTTATTATATCTTTAGTTATTTGCAAATATTGAAAAGAAAATATTTTGTGTTCATGGATCTTGTTTTAAAGAGATTATTTAGAGAATGGTTTTGCTTCTGATAAGAGAAATGCTGTGGAAGTGACTTTTATGTTTGGGTTTTGAAGAGAGAGTTTGTTCTTCAGCAGTGAATGTACCCATCCAGCTATTTATGGTGTGAGTGTGTGTGCATATTTGTAGACTTAAACTGGCTGCCACATGACTTGTTTCACTTTGTTTCTATTCTCCCACTTTAGATCAAAGTACCTTCACTAACAAGCCAACAGATATGTCAGTGTAGTTATTAAAGTTCTGTACTTGTACATGTACAGTTTGCAGATGAGATGGTTATTATGCATTTCTGTTTACTGTTTTTTGGATACTGTGCTGTCAAATAATTGTTTTTTGTTAAATGTTACAAATACACATATTTTTAAATAAAACCTGAGTTTGTTTCTAATAAGATGTCAGTGTTAAATCTTTTTCTGTCACGTGTCTGTTTACATGAAGATTTAATCGCTAATGAAAAACAGTGTTTCCAACTGTATTTACTTCATCTTGTGTTGCTTTGGCTGGACTGAGATAACGAGAGATTCAGTCATTCTTTCATTTAGTGAATAATACACACAAGAATGTGTATCATAAAATACTCGCCTGACTTTTAGTTATTTGGATTTTATTTTAACTTTTGCTGCAACTAAGGATTTTATAACTAAATCCCATGTTTGTTTACTTCCACCCTGTGGCCGCTTAAAGGATTGCAGTAAAAGTTTAACCTTGTAGCTCCGATCTGGTTTATTGTTTTCCCCCCACATTCGTGTTATTATAGGTTTTTCATAATTTTGTATGTTATTTTTATATCTATTGAAGTATTTATGTTTATTGTTTGAGACTTGAGCGCCGCGATTTACGACAACTCCTATGAGGTGACGGCAGGTCCTGGAGGAGTGCCGTAAAACGTTGTGTTTTGGACAGGAGGAGGTCATTAGAAAGTGAGGAGTACGAACGCGCTGGTTCTCCGGGCATAGAGACAGTCAGTGCCAGCTTGTTTTCTGATGCTGGTGTAAGGCAGATACATTATTTAATAGCTTTGTATAGTATTACAGCCGCTGCGAAATGCTGCGTTTAATCCTGCGGCTCAGGCCGTCCTCCGGGCTCTCCTGTCCCCGTGCCCTCCCGGCTGGGCCTGCTGCGCTCGGCTCGCGCTCCGTGCCCGGAACCGGCTGTCTGAGGCGGCTTCACTGCGGTGCCGGGTCCCGAGCCGTGTCTCTGGGTTCAGGCTTCGCCCATAGAGCGACTCTGCTGCGGTATCCCCGGCTGGCTGGTGGCTGTCAAAGCACGCGCTTCTACAGTCTGCCGCCACACCAGAAGGTAACGTTACCGGAGCGGTTGTCAGGTTGCTTCAACACCCATCCTCACGGTTACAGCTAGCATGACCTCCGGTGCTAGCTTCAGACACAGGCTTCCTGCTGCATCACAGAAATGTCACACATGGAAGGACTAACTCATAAAACCTGTTGTACATGGCGGTAACGTGTCACCGTGTTTCTCATAAATCAAGTTTGTGATGTTGATTGTCAGCTCAGTACAGTTTATTTAATGTGGATGTTTCCATATGTTTATGTTGTGTTAGCTGATTTTTCTATCCAGAATAACTGGGGCAATGATCCTTAAGTCATTTTACTGGTAAACTAGTATGGTAGTTATACAAAAGCAAAAGAAGAGTCATAATAACTGGATTTATTGTGCCATCAATAAATTCAGTCTGCCAACACTGCCCTTCAGTGTTGTAGGATGCCATTTCCCTTGAACAAGATTATTTTATATAATGGTGTTAATGCTAGATATTGCAACTGAGGATAAATTATTTAAGCCAGTCAACTTGACCTTTGCAGAGAAGGTGATTCAGATTCACGTAACGTTGAAACTAATGTAAATGAGCAAGTTTAGGCGTTCAGAGTGGCTTTTTGACAATGTTGCATACACAGCATTTTAGATAGAAAAACGTGTGTACTTATACTAATTTCCATTCTGCATTTATTTTTTATATGCAAACATATATTGATCCAAACAATCTGCAACTACATTTAAAAATGTAGCCAATTTTAAGAGTCCACTACTAAAGGGTACTAAAGTTACTCTGCTGCTGTTTACTTTCTGACTGCAACACATCCATGGATATCTGCAGCTTCAAGGCCACAGTTTAATCTGGCAGAAAGTGGCCTGTAGAGATGGATCCACGTTGATTTATTTGCTTGAGAAATGGGTTATTTACATAGAAACAAGCAATATGCACCATTTAAGTGGGACATACTCATATTAATATTGGTGCTGAATCCTCTTTTTAACCCTCTACTGTGGATGTATTTAGCTACCTGTTTCTATCTTTCTTGCCACCGGTAGCTCAGGCTTATCTCTGCTATCAGAGGTTAGTTGACCGTAGTAGCTCCATACATGTGATGAAATCTAGCATGTCTGTTATTTATTGGGCAGTGGAATGAGGTGATGATGATGTAGCAGTTTCACTTACAACACCTGATGTTTGATAGTATTTGCAATGCTCTGCGGTGAAGCCCGGAGAGGATGACTCACCCCTGAACTTATTTGTTTCCACACATCAGGTGGACCTTCCTGCGCTGTCACCCACCATGCAGACGGGGACTATCGCTCGCTGGGAGAAGAAGGAGGGAGATAAGATCGCAGAGGGCGACCTCATCGCTGAGGTTAGGAGAAGTATATTTGTATGTGAGTTTTGTTTTAAAGTTGTGTTTTTAAAAGTCTTTGTTTTCTGTTTCTGTAGGTAGAGACGGACAAAGCCACTGTAGGTTTTGAGATGCTGGAGGAGTGCTATCTAGCAAAGATCCTGGTTCCTGAAGGGACCAGAGATGTCAGTGTTGGATCGGTAATCTGCATCACAGTCGACAGGTGAGTGTCCTTCGCTGGTGTCCATGTTTGATCACTTTGCAGGTTTTCATTGGCTAATATCTGTCATTGTATTCTCCCCTGCAGCCCAGACCTGATCGCAGCCTTTAAGGACGTAACGTTGGACTCACTCAAATCTGCCGGTGCTGCTCCTTCACCTGCTGCCTCTGCACCTCCTCCTGCTGCTGCTCCTCCTGCAGCCCCAGGCAGCTCTTACCCATCACACATGAAGGTGTGTAGGATACCGTAATGTGGGAAGTAATGCAATAGCAGCGGCGTGATATAAACTCTGTTTACAGTCATAGCCTTCACCAGTCTTAGTTGCAGCTTTGTGAGGGCAGATTCTCTGTCTGCCAGGTGGCATTTGTGTTACTTACAAACTACTATAGATGAAGTGGCTTATTTTGTCCCCTTATGTCGTCTTTTCTCAGTATTTTGTTCAAACAAGCTGCTTAATGTGTAATAAAACTTTCTATAGACATTATGATAATTAAAATATAGTTGTTGTTTTTATTTTTTACTAGATCGAAATGATTTATTAGTCCTGCACATTTTTGTCAAATATAATAACAAAAAGTTCCCCAATGAAATCATGTGATTGGAGAGGTTCATTACTGTAGGTTTGTTCTGAGAAATGTTTTTTTCTAGGTTTTCATTTTTTCCCAGAAGCTGATTAATGTGCAACTACAGAGTAGGGCTGCACAATATACCGTTTGTAGTCACATTGCATGTGACATCGCAATGTAGGAGGCAAATCAACTGTTCTTATTTAATTTCAGAGGTAGTCTACCTGACACACACTGTGCACAGTGATCCACCAGTCACCATCGATCTTAATCAGTTTGTTGAAGAACAAACTTTTTGTGGTAAAACAGAGTTTACATTTTTGCATAAACAAAATGGACTCACCGGCAAATTCCATATACTCCGCACAGCGCAGCAATTACGAAGCAATGTTGTTCAGTAAGCAGCATTCCACAAACTCCATTCAGCTCCTCTCCGCTCCGTTCCGTTCCGACTTAACTGACCAAATTGGAAAGCAAGTCCATTTTTCTGATCCGTCAGCGCAGGCCGGATCAAGTCCCACAGCTCAGATCGCACCAAACAGGAACATGAACGCGGGAACATCCGGGTTTTCAAAGTACAAACATGTACTTAAAACATAGCCTACAGGAAAACACAGTTTGATTAAAATAAAGCAGGTTTTAGTAATAACATGTTTAACAGCGGTCATAGCACATAAGGACATTGATGTGAAGAAAAAGCAACTATGAAATACAGTAATCTTTAACTGGAATAGCTACACATTCTTTTATCGCGTGGACTCTTCAACACCCAGTGGAAAGCAGCAAGACGGAGCCAGACGCATGAAGTAGGTGTTGCAAGGCCGCTGCATTGTGCGGACCAGAGTAGAGTATGTGGAATTTGCTGGTCAGTTCCTCTCAAATTAAAAACAGGCTTTGAAAGATAGTAAGAGCAACTTTCACAATCAAAAACCAGACTTACAACATTTAGAAAGAGTTAAGATTAGTGCAGGTTCATTGTCAACAAGATGGCAAGAGAAGTAAAAGTGATGTTCAAGCCATCTGCTGTGAATTCTGATGTTTTCATATCGCAGGGTTCGAAAATATTGCAAGCAAGTTTTTCCCAATATCGTGCAGCCCTACTACAGAGTTCACATCTCCCAAATTCAGCTGTCAATCAATATAGTGTTTTTGATCTGTTTGCGTAGATTGCACTTCCTGCACTTTCCCCCACCATGACGATGGGAACGGTGCAACGCTGGGAGAAAAAAGTGGGAGAGAAGCTGAGTGAAGGAGATCTGCTGGCTGAGATTGAAACTGACAAGGCCACTATTGGTAAGTCTGAACCGACCAGCATTGCAGACTGTTATATAGGAGGAGTAATCCTTCAGGCTGACTTTAACAGATTTACTTATACAATCAAAAGACTGTTATGACAATTGATTTAACTTTTTCTTCCCCTTCTTAGTTCAAAACTGTCATAGTTCTGCAGAATAATTATAAGAAAACCAAATTCAGTAGTTCCTGTCATGTTCTTGTCTGTAGGATTCGAGGTTCAGGAGGAGGGGTACTTGGCGAAAATCATGGTGGCAGAGGGAACACGGGACGTTCCTCTGGGAACACCGCTCTGCATCATTGTGGAAAAAGAAAGTGACATCGCTGCCTTCAAGGATTACGTTGAGACAGGGGTGGTGGAGGTCTCTCCACCCCATCCTGCTCCAGCAGCGGTAAGCACTCTGTCATTAAACTGTTTCCACACATCTGCAGGCATCATGAAATTCCTGAGGGTTACTTGGAGGAACTGTAAATGTGTGTATCTGCTGCACTCGGAGATGTGATTATACTCACTGCATGGGTCACTTTGCAAGCAAATGTAAATGATGATAATAATGATAATAAGATTTAATAGATTTAGATAGAATAGATTTAAATAACTTTTCATGGTACACGGCACATTTTACATTGACTCCATTATTCATTCACTCCTCATTCATATTTGGCGATGGTAAACTACACATATACAGGTCTGTCTCAGAAAATTAGAATATTGTGATAAAGTTCTTTATTTCCTGTAATGCAATTAAAAAACATGAAATGTCATACATTGTGTATTCATTACAAATCAACTGA
>JAVQJG010066978.1:0-44228 GCA_036024015.1 Craterocephalus amniculus | reverse complement strand
ACATGACCTTCTCCTCCACAGCGGCTGTAGGGCTTTTCTATTCCTCTTATCCATTATCTGCATGTCAAAAATGCTAAAGAACTCTTCATGTAGAAAAGCAGAAATGCAAGAAAAAGTGAAAAATTGGCCCTGATAATGACGGGCAAGGCAGCCATGATAAAAGGTGTGTAAATAAAAGCACCGGCATGTCTGCTGGTAAATGTTTGTGTCTATGAAACAGAAAAATAAAGCACCCATACACACACACAATGATGTTTTCAAAAAAGAGCAATTTTTCTAGTTGTGCTACAAATATAATCCCGCCCAAGACTCACATTCACCAAGTCCAGGATGAGAAAAAAATGTTTGCCCATTCAGTGTTGTTGCCATGGTAACAATAAGTAAGGATTATACTAAGGCCATCTGTCTATTGGAGAAACAAGACATGAATAGGCTTGAACAATTCAACTAAAATAAAGTTTAAAGCTTGGCCAAAGCGGCAAGGATCTGCCAATAAAATGTTCTGAGTGGATAATTAATGAAAAAATCCAATTATTATTCGTACTTGAAACTGTGCATTTCAATATCATTATCATTGTACAGTTGTATGTTACATACATAAATTGTGAATATAACATGAAATGTGAAATGAAAGGAAAAATACTTTATTAATCCCAGAGGGAAATTAAATTGAAAACACTGTAAGCACACATCAAAAGTGAAAACTAAATAAAACTGCTGACGTTTATATTAATGCATTTCTAGCTCTAGGCTAATAAAAAATATAAGAAATATAAACCAGTGCAGAATATTTTCTGAAATGACTGAGGCTCTTACTCATCCTGCAGGATTCATAACCTGAGGCACATTGTTATGCTTGTCCCTCCACTGCCCCTAATTGCTAACTGATGCTTAAATGCTAAGACTGAATATTTCAGGAACTATTAATGAGCAACAGCCTAGAGAAGGCATCTAATGGACTATCATTAAATACTAAACCTTCACAAGAGTGTGTGTTAAGGAAAATATGTTAAATAAATGTTTATAAAATATTCTAAAATAGAACAATTTCCCAACACCAAAGAGACAAACATCATAATTCCCTGGAGAATTATTATTAATATCACCAATTCTTCAGAGTATTTCACAATTCATAAAATGATGGTTGATTGTTTCCAACTAAAATAAACTGGTCAGTATTTAATTAGGCTTTTAATTTTATACTTTTGCCTATGCCGGTGTAAAAAGAAACACAACACAGTTTGACTCTCTTTTTCCCCATGACTGGGAGGTTTCTTTGCTGTTTTGCTTTACTGTTTTATTTCCAGGGCAACGCTACGCATTTTTGGAAAATATTTTTTTTTCTAATGAAGCAAAATTTGGATACTATATATTATTTGGTATTTAGAATGAGAAACTGATTTAAAAGGGCTGCAAATATCAATCATTACAACTATAAAATCAAAACATTTTAGGGCAGCACTGAGCTGTGCTCTCTCTGGTAATCCTTTAAAACCCAACAAATTTAGGGAATTTGGAAAACTAATGCCATGCTTGACCACTCTTTTTTGCTTATACGGCTGTGGCGTTAACAGCGTGCAGCTGCTTTTGACATCTAAATTACAGGATATCACAGTCAACTGTGATGTGCGGCTTTAGCAAGCTGTTGGAAAATGGCCTCCGGTGAGGATCACACGCAGTCATCTGGTTCACTCAATTGTTGTGCTGCATAAACCGTAATTATTGCATTTGAGAATGAAGCAGAAAAAAGTCATTATCAAAATGAATGGTGGAAAAGACAAACTAATTGAGAGTGTTAAGTGTTCTCACATCAAATGAGGTATGACTAAATGTATCCTTGGTAATATAGGGCCGCATTAGGTTAAGGAAAACAAACAGTCTTTGTGCTCTCTACCAGACCAAAAACACGGAGGCACATGCTTTCATGCCAGATAAACAAAAACAGCAATCAGCACAATTCAGAGCACCAGGGAGCAACACCGTGATTTTATAAATGTGCTGGAAATCCTAAATAAGCTCGCCTGTCTTTTTTCATTAAACCATGATGTGTTGTCTGGTATGTTTCAAAGAAGCAATGGTGACAGTCAAACACAGAAAATATGGATGAAAATGCAAATTAACAAAGCTTATGTCAGACATCTGAGATAAGCCTTCATTCCAGTGACAAAGAGACTCTTTTCCTCCAGATTTCCATGCTGGAAAATAGTGGTCTCTTTATATGTGTTCTATTAGTTTCACTTCTTGGTGACAATGAAAGACCGTAAAAATAGACACAGTGATCAAAGGGACATCTGGGACTGCTGAGAAGAAAAAGAATTCATCAGCAGTCGGAGAAAGTGGGTCTGCAGCACTCGTCTACCTAAAAGCAAAGTAGGAAGTGCAGATCTGCTCCTCGCATGTCTCTTCTGAGAGCCAGGTGCTCAAAATCACCTGAGGTCACCAAATGTCCTCCTATGTGGAAATCCAAGCCCTGTGCATGCACTATCAATGTTTAAAAGCTCCATGAGCGTGGAGAGACTGAGGGGGGTTGGGGAGGTGTGTGTGTGAATGTGTGTGTGTGTGTGTGTGGGGGGGGGATTGTCATATCTAACTAAAAGCAAGAGAAAAACTCTACTAGATATCAGTGGAAGAAAACACCAGGTGTAGGGACCTAACTGGATGGAGAAAAGGTTGTCATTTTCGTTCAGTTTCCAACTACCTTTTGAAAAACCTCTTATGACAAAAACCCAAAGGTTTCATTCTGCTTGTAAGGTTGAGCCTCACAAATTGCCCAATTCAACATGTTGACAGACGACTAAGGCTAGGGCATGATGATTTAATGGAAAACAAGAAATGGTTCCTGAATTCACGTTCAGCTTCTGGGATTTAAAATCTAAATGCACACATACACACAGTACCAAGTTTCTTCAAAATCCTGGACAAGAGGGACTAATCTCTACATTTTTTATTTATGTTGATGTGGCAGTTTTTAGGATGACATTCAGCTTTGGTTGCTGGCCAAGTCAGCATGTTGCAACATAACAGTATTTTGCGTGTGCGTGCCTCTTATAGAGAGTCACTTTCAGTGTAACTGAGATCCAGAAGCCTGCAGTGTAAATTACAACTAGCACAGCCATCAGCCAGAAGTTGGCGCAGAGGGAAAGTCTTGAGACGATACGCGTCATTACTAAGTGCGAGGGTATTCTTAGTAGCGAGCAGAATGTGTGTGAATACGTGGCCCTGATTTGGGAAAGCAACATGGAGACGAACAGAGGGAGGGCTGAAGCCTGCTGTATGTTTTGTATGACGGAAGTTCAATCAAGGCTTTTGCTGCAGATTGTCGGCTGATTAGCCTTCATCCTTCAAATTACAAATTAAAAGAAATTCTGTTGCAATGTGTAGTGAGGGATAAAGATCAATGTTGAGATGTGGAATTTCTCAAAGCTGGTTGGAAATGAAGGGTCAAATCTCTCAAAACAAAAATACTTAAAGAAACAAAAAAATTCTGAATCAAAAATGACTTATAACACATCTGTAAGATAAAAAAATAATTCCCACCACTTCCACTGAATTCTTCTATTTAATTGCTATCCTAAGCTCTCCATAGGATTCAATCACACTGGAAAAGAAAGTACATTTATTTATAATTTATTATGTATATGGCATACTTTGCCTGAGTTTTTTAAATCACAGTGCTGTTCGGTGGATGTTAAACAGTGTGTCATCAAACACAGTCTCATTAACAGCAACATCATTAGGCTGAACTGTTTTGGAGCGGTACTCAGCCATGAGACAGTGCCGTCAGAAATGTGAGGTGTGACGGCACTTAATGAAAAATTTGCCGTTCAAAACAAATTATTTTCCAGTGGGCGGAATGGAATGCCGACTCTGGCTGGGATTTTATTTTATTTTTTTTGTGTACATTTGAAGTTGTCACTGTTAGCCATGTCACATTCCTGAGCGTAGCACTGTGAAGGCAACCCACTGTGCTGTAAACGAGATGAGATGATTCCTGTTGAGAGATGGCTGCGCGATCTGTCTCTTGTTAGGCGCATCTGACCTTCTAATGATCGAGTCATTGGCCCAGGATGCCAACCTTGTCTGAAACTGCAATTCAAGCCTGAGTATGGAGGGAGATATGAATGGTTCAGACTACTGCTCACAGACTCTTTTCATAGCCTTGCCAAAGTGATAACGAAATCCCTCTGACATTAGGGAGGAAAGTGCCCTCCCATTTTAATTACCTGGGAAACGGCAAGTCAGACATTAACATAGCCTCCAGATTCTTTGATGGCATTTGTCATTTTGGAGCGATAAGAAAAACTGTCAAGTAGAGCTAACCCCTCTCTAAACTGGAACATAGATTTAACACTGATCCAGGTGGGGCAGGGAGACTGAATGGATAAACACAAAACAGAACTGAGCAAGCAAACAATTTTAGATGCTTCTCAAATCATGTCTTAAAGTAAACAGTCCTGTCAAAACACGAGAGCTGTTCTTAAATTGTCTCCCTGCATAACATAGAGTGTACTAAATCTGTTTCATCCCAGATTGGAAGAATGAACTGAATACCGGTAAGATGTTTTATTCATTTATTGCACTGGTTTTATCTGACAGGGAAAATTTGACCCAGAATGGCTGAATACCCCTTTCTAAAGACATATTTTAAAAGAACCACTCTGTTCTGCTAATGCAAGTAACACTGTATGCCTTGGGTGGAAGTGTGCTAAAAGCAAAGGTTGGCTCAGAGGTCTTGCCTGATTTACAGTATGCTTAATGGCACGGAAACACTTGAGGTCATATGTTTGTGTAGATAACAATGAAATATCTCAGCTGATATGACTTTGAGTAATTTAAGCAGGTTATAGTCCAAGCTTATCTTGTATCTTATCAAATGTGTTACAGTTTCTGACTAAAGAAAATATTCTTTTCACCATATTGTTACTTATGTGTTCTTATTAATCCAGTGGGTGGCTTATTCAGATCTACTGCACGTTGTTAATGGTAAGAGTCTATTGTGCTTTTTTAAGTCTTGATGACTACTCAAAATAGTTTTTCACCAAATGCACAAACTTGAGATCACACAACCTCCAAACCGGCTATGTTGCATGCTTGAACAAAAATAAGGATTTAATCAATTAAATTTCAATGTAATTTCTGAAAGCTGTGTCTATGTCATCGAGATGTTTTGTCATTTAATAATGAAAAATATATAACTGTCAGTATAAAAAAGTCTTATCGGAGAAAAAAAGGGTTTTAATCATGTTTCATGTTACACAGCACAGAACCTCCCACAGACACATGTGGGATAGGTTCATAACGTCTCCCTCGTCACAGCACAGGCCTCTTACCATCTTACCAAACTTGGTGCTCAGGATTTTATCTGCCTGACTTGTCTGGAAAATCCACATTCATATAGTCAGACAAAATCTCATTTTTCTCTGGCAGCGAATTAATAGAAACTCCTGAAACTCCTTCAATTAAATTTCTTGCTTCTTCTGTTCTGTTGCTGTCTTTTTCAGAAGGATTAATGCTGTCATATTGTTGTGTATTTTTTTTTACCTATGAGGTGAACCTCTCATCATCCACAGTAAAAATACTGTGGTTAACTTCTGGACTGCTGCCACTTGCTCTGTTCATGTAATAATGTGACATATGACTGGGATTCTGCACAGATTTGGAAAATTGACCGGATGCTCGAAGCCAATCTTGTGTCTTAATTCTTGCCAGGTTTATTTGCTCTGTGGAGGCTGATGTGGCTTATGTCCAAAGTAGACTAGGCACACACTTTTAGTGGGATGGAGCAGAAAACCTCCTCTGGGGCATTTCTAAAAATGCACTGTGGTGTGACTGGTGGCATTGCAGGCATTGTTTTGAGAGGCCACAATCAGCTTCAGTGGTCCAACTGCAGCCAGAACACGAAGCTGTCCCCTCTGATTCTCAGGGCTAATTCATTCCCGGTGCTGATAATTATGCTATAATTTTCAATTTGAGATTGAATTTTCATTAGAGCCACTTTTATCCTTTGCCATTTTTCATTTTTTTAAAAAAAGAAAATTTTTTGTGAACAACATTCAGTATACAGGTTCACAGCATTGTTGCACAAATTCCTGCTCTTAAAAGAGCTTCCCCTTTATATTTTACATTTAGTTTATTTTTTTTGTTATTGGATGAGTAAATGTAATAGATAAATTCAAATTTCAAGAGACGCAGTATGATTATTTATCAAACTGCATTAGCTTTACAATGGGTGGGTCATTTTTACAATTGTTGACATCCTAAGCAAGTTAATTTGTACTGCTCACATTTTGTACCACATACCTTCTTCTACTTTCCAAATTATTTTATATAGAACATTAACAGCATTCAAGGGAGTGCAGAAAAAGCGTTAAAAAGTATATACAAGAAGGTGACATGTCTTTGGCTGATTTTGTACTGATTTTGTCTCCTCCATGCTTCTTGTCTTTTCTCTGAGCTCCATGTGGCATATCATGTCAGTCTGATGTTGGCTCTAGCTATGTCTTGCTCTACCGCTTTTTATCTTTCCTTTCTCTGTTTTATCAGATAATGCTTTAGTTTCAATATTTTCGTCTTTTTTGCTAAATCAACCCCATTGCACATCCAAAACAGTCACTGTGTTGATTTCCAGTAACTAGATAGTGACACAGTGCTGTGAAGGAATACACAGTTGTGACATGATGCTCCAGGCTGGACAAAAAGTTGTTAAGTACTGTTTCTCAGCCTGGAATGATAGAGGGGAATGGCGGCCCCAGGAATAAGGATAATGAATGTCAGTGTGTAATATAAAAATGAGTCAGAAGCACAGAAATTTAAGGTCAGTTCATTATATTGTGTTGCTTCCATAACATTAACCAAGTAGTTTGTAATTGTAAAACAGTGATGGAACAAGGAAGCAGTGACTAAATGGAAAAAGAAGACAAAAGCATATATTGAAGTAAAGCAACAGCAGCAGAGCAAAGCTTCTTTAAGCTAGGCTCGTAGGTCCATCTTTCACTTCAAAATATGGAGTTTGTTGCATATTACACATGATATTTTAACATCGTACTGGATGGTACTTAGTCTGACCAACACATAAGATATGAGACAGCCTTGCTTTCTGGTATGTCACTTCTATAACAATAGGCTAGGAGAAGGTAACTAATCCAAAATCCCCCTGCTGCCTTGCAAGATATACCTCTCTTGGCAAGGGCCAGGTGATGTATACACAAAAAACAAAGCTGCACCTTCCCATGTTGCCTCACATGTGCAGAACCTGCACCAGTGGTGAAATGACCCTCTGAAGGCAAGAGGGTGGTTACAGCAATGCATGACCGCTCAACACCTAAAACATCTGTGTGCTGGTATGACTTGCATCTGTCTTGACCAGAGTACACCTGTCTATACACACTCCATGATCCTCTGCAGGCAGGCAGAGTGAGACCAGAGTGGCAGGTGAGACTCAATTTGAGGAAGTTGGAGGAGGCTACACCTTTTTCTCTACTGGAAAAAAAGAGGATGACCTGAGAACCTCTAGTGTTGGTTTACCTATTGGCTTTCTGTTGGCTTAGCAAAAACAACTTGAGAGCCTACCTTGAGGTCTCAGTGATTGCTCATGATTTTGGACTCTGGGATAGGTGTAGACCATTATGCAACCATTTTAAGCGTTTACACTCCCACCATGACCAATCCTGAGTATGCCAAAGAAGCCTTTTATGGAAAACTCAGATGCCTACTCAACAAGGTTGTTCTTTCCAATGCTCGAGTGGCAATGGATCATGTCACCTGGCTTAACATCCTTTGTCGCCACGGCACTGGCTGTTGCATGGCATCGGCCATTGCATGGTACCAGTCAAGCAGTCATCTTGAGTACCTTATGGCTGCAAAACCTGGACAGTCAACTGCCACCAAATCCACCAGCTAGTACACTTCCACCAGAGGTTTCTGCAGTCAATATGATGAAACATCAAGTGGCAGGACAAGGTGTCAAATCTTGAGGTTCTGCCGAGGTTTAGCCAGCATTGAAAGCCTGATCATCATGGCTCAGCTCTGCTGGGAAGGGCATGTCATGCCTGATAGTTGCATCTTGAAGTTTGTGCTCTATGGGCGACTAAAGAATGGACAGCATACACTGGGAAGGTCCCTACTTTGCTTTAAAGACACACTGAAAGCCAATCTCAATCTCAAGCCAATCTGTAACATTCAAGTAGGAACCTGCTTCAGGGAAATGCTTAAGGGAAATGTGGAAGCAGCACATCAGCAATGGCATCGAGTGCTTCCATTTGGCTAGAGCGATGTGGAAGACTGTATGTCAGGTGAATAGGGCTGCACTCACATATAAGGGACCACGCCAATAGGAAATAACTGCTTTTCTGCTCATTCATCCGAATGATAAAACATTAGATTGAGAAAAGCATTCTTTCCATTGTTGAGCTGCCTTTTTTTAAATTATTTTTTTAAAGTGGTATCAGTTGTCAAATAGACAGATAAATCATTTGATAATTATTCTGGTGTCATATGGAGAGCAGGCTTCAAACATTGTGATTTGGGACAGTAATCAGTGTTACATATCCCTCAAAGTAGTCTGGACTTTAAGTAGTATAACAAGGTGATGATGAGTGACTGAACAAGGATCCTATTTTCCTTCCTGATCAGTGTGATCTCCCCATCTCTCTGATATTTTTTGTTCTCTGATCTTGTCCACTTACCATAAATCTCACTTGAGATAGTGTAAGTGGAAGGTTATTGTGAGTACTTTCACACCCCTCTGTTCTTGAGACACTCCTTCGCTGTCATCAAGGATTCAACAGACATAAAGAATTACGAGATATCCATGGCAATCATATGCATGGTTATCATAAAAAGAAAAACCTTGAGCACAAATGGTACACCGTTTACTGGTTATTTGGCTGTGTTTTGACAAAATACGAAACAAAATCAAAAAAAAAAAATCTTTGCATATTTATTTTAATAAACGTATTTCTATTTGATGGTAGATTTCCTCCCAAGCAATGTTTTTGCTGTGGTAAACAACAGCCTGAAACCATGACTGAACTGCGGGATTTCAGAGGCTGAAACAGAAATATGTCTCGGGAGAGTAGAAAAAGAGGAGTGCGCTCATTTGATTTACTGCACAGACCACAAAGAAGAAAACTTGAAAGACACACGTTTAACCAGTGTGAATCAAGGCTTCTCCCAGAAAACGGTAAATTATCGTTTTCACTTTGAAATTTAGGAGCACAGCTAAATCTGGGCAAACAGCCTATAGGAGAGAGATTGACGTCTGTTATTGAGGGATATATTTATAACAAAAAAAAAGTTTTTGTGTAGGACTCCTTTAAATCTCAATAGAAGCACATTCCAGCATTTAACACCGTTCTGACATTTTTCAGACCGTCAAGCAAATTACACAGTTTGTTGTTGTCGACCTATTTTGTATCTACTTGTATTTTTTCCAAATCACACTGTGCTTTGATCTGTAAAATATTTTCAATATTTGGGCTACATATCACAGGGGCTGTTGCTTTGACATTTAGTGAGTTTAAATGCTTTCTCTGGCATCTGCGTCTGCATATCAGGAAATATTTAGACTGCCTTCATTAATTACAGTAGAGCTGGGCAAGATAAGATATCCGCTTTTTTAAGACACACTTCTACAATGTATCCAAAAATAATAATAAAGAAGCAAAATTTTTTCTCAATTTGCCTTCTTATGAGCTCTGTGAATAATAAGAAGGTGAGATACACTGTTCTTCTCATGAGAACAGTTTATGTAAAGATGTGGCAATAATATAACTTTAAGCTCCACCATGAGAAACAAACAAACAAACAAAGAAACATCATCAATATTGATCAGAACATCTCTATTTCCTTTGTGTGTAAGTGTGTGTAAAAACTGGCTCAAACCTGTCATGTTGAATAAAGGTAATTCATTTGAATCTGTCATTCTACATATAGCTTGATGTATGGTTAATGATGTTTTCTTTATCAAACTTATTTACATATCCAAACATAATGGTGAGGCATGACAAAGATATAGACAAAGTGTATCATACAATGTTCTGAGTGAAGAAAATGATGAATGTAAGTCATAAAATTATGATAACTGTGTTGGACAGACACATGTTTATGTTACTGAAACCCAAAAATCAAGATATTTTCACAAATAACTACTCATATCCAATAGAAACCTCACAGAGAATACCACATGAGAAGTCCAACTGTCCCTAGAGTCATCAGAATTCATTATCAAGGCACTGTGGATGTAGAATGTCTTTGCAATGTGATTCAGGTATGCCTTAAATTCTACTAGAATTAATATGCAGTGTGTGCATGCAACTTTGGAATTATTAAGTTATTTTCACTCGATATAAAAGGTTACCGTCAACCCTACAGATTCAGTAAATGTTTACTGTGCAACATTACATGTTTAAATTTGTGCAAAATAAATGAGTTGTGAGTTAGAATACAAGGCACTTTTGATCTGAATAATACAAAAAAAAAAAGAAATCACAAGTTTCACCAATGATGGTGACTCTTCACCTCTGTTCGCTGCCATTACAGTTCAAAGTAAGTGACACTCAAGTCAGAGATGCTCCAGAAAGCAGGCCTTGTTCACCCATTGAACACTTATGTAGCGCTTTAAAGCACTTAAAGAGGTTAATTTTTTAACATTTCTCTTCATTTATTTATTTTCTGGATGTGTGGTCCTTTTGCTACATAAACTGCCGATTAAAATGAGCTGCTTTCTGCCCAGCCTGGTGAAACCAGCCTTGTAGTGTAATGTCAGAGTGCTGCAGAAAAGAGTAAGCATTTGTGACACTCAATAAGATGTTCCTACATAGAACTTTTTAATAATGCAGGCAAGGACAAATGACTTTTCGTTTTAAAGGATTTAAATGAGCTCACAACAGCTACCTTGATTATTGTGCCACAATAATATGATTATTAGTGAAGTTAGGTTAAAAGCCCCTGCTTCAATGATTTCCTTCCTTAATGTGCAAATTTGAAACGTTAATGAGACTAATGCATTTGAAGGCGCCTTTACAAGGAAATGGCTGGTAATTGTGATCATGGCACTTTTCACATGATAATAGTGAGATGTAAAAGGAGACCCACGCAGCTATAGGGCGATCATAGAATACAGAAACAGTATATTTCCTTTACAACATTATCCTGATTTCATAATCATTATTTTGTCTTTAGTTACTCTCCCCTACATTTGCCCTATCATTCATGTTGAAAGAATGTGACACCTTGAAAGATAAATAAAATAAATTAATAAATCTTGTCACTTCAAACTACACTGATTGTCAGTCACCGTGGCAATTCATAGCAGGAAATGTGGGACGGCATGTTTAAATTGCATGAAGATGTATCATAAGCAGCTCATCTTGCCTGTTGTGTAAGGCTGTAATTAATTGTCACAGAACCATCTTGTGTGCTTTTCCTCACCGGATGAGAGCGAAAAACAGAGGCATAACTGAGCTAGTTGTCTCCAATATTGAATATTACTTGCCATGCTCACAGAATCGCTAATGAACTTCATCCTCTTTCATGCTAATGGTTATCAGGGTGAATTCATTCCCTCGGCCTTTGTATGTAATTATTGATTTCCCCAAGAAGGTGGGGTGTATAAAGCCCAGTAAACAGCAGGTAATTAGTATTTCTGGACCTTTGGCAGGATAATGTCCTGTGTTGCTACTATTTGTATGCATGAAGGCAGAGAATGTGCAAATTCTTTTCACACCCCCAGATAACAGAGTATCTACAAAGAGCTGCTACCTGAAGCTTCATTTTATCTCTGCTCTTTAACGTGCTAACAATTAGAATTTACAACTGGACATTTCTAATGTTTTCAATTAAAAATCTAAGAGATAAACAATCTTCCATGAAAATGGCCGTGGTGCAAGATCGAGGTCTTTCTTTATTCCTTATTGTTCCTGAGTGTGGGAAGGAATACTATTTCATCTCGTTCCAAAAAGCCGACATTATTCTCATTATCATGATTCATCTGAAGCTTTTCAAGGAATACAATGTGTGAGTCCTTCTTTCCCAGAGGATAAATGGTACAAATTAAATGTAATCTAGCAAGTAGGCTATCATATTCATACAGTGTCTCATTGCTGAAGGATCTGATGCTGATTGCTGGTGTAAGTGATGGCAGGGAAAGGATGCACAGGTGAAAAAGAAAGGAAAAAAATCACTGTCCCCTTTGTGAGTCTTTCTCTTAAGATTACATCTGAACATATGACAAAACAAATTATCCTGCACTGGGTGGATTAACAGATATTTAAATGACTGTTAATGAGTAAATTACACTTTTTATTTTTCAAACAGAAAATATGAGAATTTAGGTAGCAGGTAGTAATTTTTTTCATAATTAATTTTCAGTATGATTCAGTATGAAATCAATCAATTAACTTTTTTTCTCTCTCGAAATTGTGAAAAATCTTCCATAGTCCAATTTATCATCTACAAATAGTTGCATAGACCCTGAGGATATTCTGCCAGTGAGTTTATTGAAAACATGAACCCGAGTGGCCAGGCTTAGAAACACTTTCACTATTTGTTTTTCTCATAATAGCTGCTAATTAGTCTTCCCTCAAATGAGTAATTCATAAATTAACTAAAAGTTTCTGCTCGACTATGAACTCGATCAAGCAGCTTGACCTTCTGTGATGCAAATTTACAGCCATGTTGCAAGTGAATTTTATATCACATCAAGCAAGACAAATTTGATCCATTTCTCTTGCAATCAGTGTCACGAAGTAGAAGATCAAATTTGCAAATATGTTTTGGATGAATGTGTTTAATTGTTGTTTGAATTTTGCCACAGGTGATTTTATTTGGCTGACACATCACCCGGAGAGTTTTACTGTATCTTTGAAAGTTTTGGTAACTCTAAGCTCATGAAGCATGTAATGCAGGTACAGGGAATTCCATACAGACAATACTAAAAACACCTTTCATGAGGAGATACTTGTAATAACTGTTGTTTTTTTGTGGGCCAAGGGAACTACAATAATATCTTGTTTCATATCTATTAACTTTAATGGGTCCCTTTTTACCAGCTCTAAGCACTGATTACTAAAGACTCTGCAGGTGGGATGCGCAGATAGACCATTAAAGCAGTGTGAGGCTATGTGTATTTTGTTTCCCCTTCAATGCTAGTTGAAGCATTGCTTGCATTTCCATTAAAAAAAGCACTCTTTTATGAACAGAATCCAATTTTTAACAGCATCTGTCATGCAGAGTAAAATGAAAAACTGATTTGTGCTGCTTGGTGGAGCATTGCCTCAGCTGGTGTAGTGTGGATGATCTGTGTTGGATTGGAAGAATACAACAGACTTGTGTAAAATGCAACACACCATTAATGGACATTTGTCGTGGATCACTCACTCCAAAATGTCAGCACATTTCCAGCCAGACTTGTTTTTTTTTTCTTTTATCCCTTTCTCTCCTGGGAGTGAGGCAATGTGGGGTCAATGTTGAGCCCCTGCAGCCACATGACTGTATCATTCATCTGCTAGTGACAACATACGCAGGGGAGTTTGTGAAAAATTTAAATGTTTTAAAGTAAAACAATATGATAGTTTTGTGTTGAAGAAATCAAATCAAGTGCTTCTTGTTTGTTTGTTTTTTCTTTTATAAATGCCTGACCCTGTCTCTGAGACTTTCAGTGTTGGCTCAGCTCTAAACAAATACAACTTCAACTGGAAAAAATTTTAGGGAGTAAAAGTGCCAAATTTCAGAAAAAGCACTCACTGCCATCCCTTCAAATCAAACTTTTTGTGCACAGAGGTTGTAGAAAAAAATAGACTTTACATTTAAAATGCCCGACTTTTTTTCTGTTTATTCACAGCTTTTATGTGCATGTCGTGCCCAGTTTAACGTTTTAGGGAATTAATTCAAAAGGCAGATTTTGAAACCACAGGTTAGTGTTTTTTAATATGCCTTTCTAAATGTATCCAATAGAATCTAAAAAGACACATGCACAAATATTTTCATTGTCTGTGTGTGGTTACTTTCAACAGCTGCAGCGATAAGATGTTTAAATTTGCATTTGCTCAATACCAACAAAAATCAAGTGAAATTTTTTGCAGGATTTAGTTTTATAGACTTACTCTGGTAAGTTTATAGCAAACACCACCTGCAATGGCATATGTTGTCTTTATCCACCTCCTGCTACAAATGCAGTCAAATCCAATAGTTTAAAAAAAGATCCAAAATGAGAACACGACTTTTACTGCAGTGTTGGCGATAATATATGGCTGTATAAATTTATAAATTTATATGGCTGAATAATTACTCAGAAGCACCATGTGGGATTGCAGTGACTAACTTATATGTTATATTCATTTATTTTTTAATTGTATCTGTAAAGTGTGCTCTTTATTCTACATTAAAGGCGTATTTTGGACATTGGTCTTTATTTTTACCAGCTACTGCAACAGAAAGAGAAAAGTGACTTTTTTTTGTGTTTTAGATTTATAGTTAGTTATAGCATAGTTTTTTTGGGTTTTTTGTAGTCAATGGAGACTTGAAGACAAATAGAAACTCTTCAGTTGATATGATGTTTGTTTGCAATATAGAAAGGAACTTTATATGAACTTATATGAAGCTTAACATTCCTACTTATACATAAATATGGAGTAGACACACCTTTTCATTTACCTGAAAGGTTCAGTATACATTAGCATACAGGTCATTACATTGGGCAATCAACATCTATGTTATATTAAGTCCAGTCCAGAAAAATTCCCAAAAAATCACCATTACTGTTTCATTTAATAAAAAACATGTCTATATGAGATAGTTTGACTTTGCCTGAACTTTTCTTTTTATGAAAGCTTTGCAGCAGTGAACTGTTAAATCTCTGAGGCATATTAGTAAATCCTCTAAGTGGGAGCTGAAAAAAAAGAAAGATTCCCCTCTTTGTACTTGATGCATTATATAATCGCTTTCAATGATTCTAAGAGTCTGAAAATTGAATAAACATCAAGCGTGCACCAAATTAATTTAAGCAACCTTTTCATTTATGCTAGTGCTCTGTTAGTGGTGCAGTTAGATAATACTGGGGCCCGGAGGATAGCTGCCATGCTCCCTGATGGACAGGCTGCCTCTGGTCTCTGTTGTCTTCCCTTGACACCAGATGACCTGATTGATTACAGGTACTACCAGTCTCCCTCACACCTGCCAATATTCAAAGACTGGCCAAAATAAGGCATCAAGTGTGTCTTCACTGTTACAAAGTTAAGATGCCCTGCAAGTCAGCTACAGAGTCAAACCCACCTGGTGCCTGAAATTTCATAGGCTCCCGGCGCCATCATTCTGGTAAAAATGGGTCTCATACTTTTGGAAGATTAAAGTCATCAGTTGCTTGCTGCTGTGTCAGGTGGAGTTAAAAGAGTGCCAGATAGATGGAGACATAATGATAGGAACCTATCCATAGGATACAAGAAGAAAAAAATATATTCAGCTTCACAAGATATAGCGTAATTACTCCATTGCAGTGTTAGATGTTGCCTTTGTCAGAAAAAGAAACATAGCCAAAATCCACTTCTGTATCCCTCTGAACTTTCTGAACATTGTTCAAAGCCATGTATCAAGATAACACCTTGCTTTCTTTCATTCATTATTCAAACACCTCTTACTGTAACATCTCAAATTACAAAAAGCAAATTGGTCTGTAATTGCGTGCTAAAATTTGGACTATTATAGCTCTACTCTTTGCAGTAAAAGCGGTATAATCATATGTAAAATAGTTTTGTGGGCTGTTATCACTTACCTGTGTGCATGGTGTGTCAAAATCACAGAGGGCCAATTTAACTTTCAAATGACTCCACCACTGGAAATAACAAAGACTTGTGCACTTAGAGTGATAAAAAGATTGATTCTTTATGCACCAAACACTTCTTAAGACATCGGGGTGTGATAACGCCGATGATGTCACTCAGGTAAAAATAATTAGAAATCTGTATTCACAGTCATTTCCTTTTTTGTGACATTTAACCCCCTGAACATTGCAGTGTTAAAATGTGGAGCAAGCTATCATCTTTACAATATCATTTAAAAGCAATATGAAGCGAAGAGAAGCAAAAAGCTTCTTTTCAGTTTCTTCACTGCACCTCCTAGCGATCACTTATCAGCAGGCAAATCAGCTTAGTCATTGACCTCATGCCCTCTGGCTCTCATTAGTGCAGCATGTGACAGTGATGGAAGGGTGGGCTTGTCCTGGAGTACGCCACTCACACAGGGAATACACTGTTCACAACTAGTGGGTGGGCAGATTAGTGTGTACCAGAGAGAGCTCTCTGCTGTGCTCTGCCCCAGGCAAGCTTTTTCTTTCTTTGCCTCCCTCCTGCCAAAACCCCTATTCCACCTTTTTCTCTTCCAGTTATTCTATTCTTGTTACCCTGGATATCGAAAAAGAAACTAGAATTGGAGAGTGGCTGAGTGATGTCATGTAGCTCAGGCAAGCACTCAATGCATTATGGGCCCAACGTGCTGAGTGCACTGAAATGAGAGAGGATCAGCCACGGCTTTCTTACTCTTTCTTTAGCATCACGGGCTGTGCATAGCGTGCCATCTTTGGAAAACCCCCTAGGGCTCCTGTGGCAGTACATTTGTGGTGTGCCTGTTTCTGACTAAAGCCTGGCAAACACCACGGTGTACCTTTGAGTACACCGTAGCATAGCATAGGTTTAAATAAATTATTCGTCGCACTTGACATGACATTGTACGTCACACTTTTATGTCTAATTGGGCATTTTAAAGGTTCACACAGTAAAAAATTGTAGCAGAACAGAAATGTGCTGTTATTTATTGTTACATAAACTGGTTGCAGTTCAGTTTTTATTCCCTGTCACATGTGAAAGAAATCTGCAAGTCTGTTGAAACTTTCTTCAGTTTTAAATAAGGGTTGCAAACTTCTGTTTGTCTCCTTTCATCAAAACAACCTTAACATGATAATAACTCTCCATGTTTTCTCCCTTGACAGTTTTATTTAAGTTATTTCAAAATTGACCTTTTAATACTTTTTAATGCATCTTCTTTACCCTGCTGTAGTCCTACTAATGTTTTCTATAACCACCTTGAATTGTCTTGTACATGAAATGTGCTACACAAGTAAACTTAATTTGCCTAATAATGAAGTCTCATTCTCTTAAGGATATAGGTTTATTTATTTATAAATACAGACCCAAAAAGATAAAAAATCCATGTGAAAGATACAGCCAGACATCATACTGTAGCTGCATAACAATCTGCTGGATGAGCTACTCAGTAGAATCAGGCCTTCAGGTGATGGGAGTGAACAAAGTAGGCTGTTTGTGAGGAAGCGGAAGTAAGGCAAAAGGAGCAACGGTGGGCGCTATGATAGAAAACAAAGATAGTCGGCTTAAATGTCCATATTGCAAGTAGCTGAGGGATGTTCATTAATAATAATGAGAATAGTGTTACCTGATTGGTATTCATTTAATTCAATTAGGCATAAGAAGTGAGATTAAGCATTGCTTCCAGGAGCTTCATTCATCACTGCTTTTAATGTTTCATCCTGTTTCATCCTTTAACAAGACTGAAGTTGATGAGCATTGGTCAAAGCAGTATTTATTTTACTTACACATATAGAATGAACATACAATTTCTCATCTTAGCTTTTGTTTCTTCACAATTATTGCATAATATTTATCTTAATTTTGGAATAACAGCACCTTTAAGTAGTTATTGCACTAAAGTATTGTGTTATTTGCATGGTTGGTCCTCATATTATAATCTGAACTACAATTTGTTTTAAGGGGACCTGGACAACTCCTCTTAAAGTTGTTTTTATGTTTATCTATTAAGCATTCTCATTTGTGAAAAATGATTCATAATGTAAAGAATGTTCATTCTTTAGAATGAGTCATACACCCTCAAAATCTAAATGAGACACGTTCCTTGCCCTCTTTGCCACGATGGAACAGTAAAAATCGGAAAAATGGGTCCACAGTTTTTGCCAACATTATAAACCCCTCCGTGTAAAAATGTGATTCTACACACATGCATGTGGTTCTATACATAGGCCAACTACCCTGTGAGTCTGTGCCAAAGCTTCACATGAATGGGCTTCCAATCGATCAACAGTCCACAGCAGAGGTGTGGGTAACGGCACGTCTACAAAATTTCTCCTCAAAACCTAGAATCTATGTTGCCCTTCTGTTTTTTTTGTTTTGTTTTGTTTTGTTTTTTTTGTTTGTCTGGTAAATTGCTTTACTGAATAGAGATTTATCCAGGCAGATATGTAAATGGTAAATTCAGTCTGCATATTTACAAATATTTCAGCATAGTGGACCCATGTGAACTGGTAATAAACTTCAATATCACCTAAACCTTTCGACTGAGGAAACCACAAGGATTGGATGACAAACTTTAGCAGACTTTTCCATTTTTTAATGCAGTTTAGGGTGTTATTGGAGTTATTAGCTGGAATTTTCAATATGATCCCCAGAGGACTGCTTGATCCTGCAGATTGGCCCTTCAAATGCATACAGTATGTAGAAGAAAGAATCCCATGCCAAGTATGATAATAATTTCATTGTGGAAAAAAAACATGTAAAAGCAAACAAACATGTTTCATGAGTTACTTTGCAAAGAGCATTATTAACAAAGAAGACACTTTTTTTTACTCAAATTGAATCAGTATTTGTTTTTTCCACTACTCTGTAAGAGATATATTTCAAGATCCACACATCCCCACCTACTGTTACCGGATCCACCCGTGTACTGTATTTTCAATGCCAATACAACTGTGGGTGTAGCCACAGACACATTCACAGAAATCTTCCTTTAGTCTTAGGCGTCTGTTGGCTGTGCTTCTCTAAATAACATAAAGATGTGTTAATAGAAAATACATTTTGTAACTGATAAAATTACTCTTTGTGACAGAAGTACATTAAGAAGTTGTTGAGAAAAAAGAAGACTTGAGACTGTGGGATGTGGCTAATTTAATTCTTTTGTACGTGTGAACACTTGGGGAGACTGTGCACCCACATACTATATTTCCTGATTAAACTGGTTGGACAGAGGCTCCCATGGTATTTAATCAGCTTCCCCAGACCATAACCCAGTATGGGGGAGTGCAAACACCTCGCATTGTCTTTTCTCCATTTCTGTACCATCTCTTATTCAGCCAGCATGACACGATGAGACGTGGAAGTAATGGTGGTGGTGTGTGTGTGCACATACGTGTGCAGCTGCAAAGTGGTGCAAGGGTGAAATAAATTACAAGAGCAAAAAAGTCCACAGAGAGAGGGTAAATAAAAGAATATCTCAACCTCTAAAAAGGATTTTAATTGGCTATTTAACAATATAATTACACTGAATGAGTAACAATTACTCCAAATGTATGACCTTCAAAGCAGCTAACAGTTACCAAATTGGCATTTGCAACTCTGTAGTTGTATTGTTCTTATCATCCATAAATTAAATTATATTCCACAAAAAATGGTAAAGGACACAATATAAAGAGGAGGAGGGAATCTATGTTCTGGATTAGTTTCACTTTGCTTGATTTAAATGGTCAAATGCAAAAATGCTTTTGTCATTCAACTTTCATGAACACAAGTCACATTTTTAAGTTATTCAAAGTTAGAAATTAAAAGGTGAAAAAAGAGAAATCAGAAAATCTTATGTATAAATTAGAGGATGATACCCTCTCTGA
This sequence comes from Craterocephalus amniculus, assembly GCA_036024015.1. NCBI lineage: Eukaryota > Metazoa > Chordata > Actinopteri > Atheriniformes > Atherinidae > Craterocephalus > Craterocephalus amniculus. The sequence continues at coordinate 24,550 of JAVQJG010066978.1, read as the reverse complement.
AATGGAGATAAATTATCAAATCCTATGATAAAATCCATCATTATGTATGCCAATAGAAACAGAAACACATTCCAGTGAATGAATATGAAGAGTGTAAAAATGTGACATATGAGAATGACACCAAAAGCAGTGATAAAGCAATGAACAAGCAGAGAATTTGCATTTTGCCTACAGCAGCAGTCGAACCTTTGAGCTCTTCTTTAGTTCTTTATAAAACAAGCACACACCTGAGCAGCGGAGCAGACTCAGGAGGGAAGTCAGAGACAGTTAAGACATCCTGGCAGAGCTCACTCAACAGATCAAAGTGCGGGGCTTTGTCCGGTGTGAGATCAGTCAGTAAAAATGGGACCGGGGACTAGCAGACTCAGCTCTTTTCCTCGGTGATGAGTTAATGCAGTTGTGTCACTAAACTTGTCAGAGCCTGTAACAGTGGGGTAGATGTACAGCCAGCAGCTCGCAACAGCCCCACGAAGATGGTTACAAATAAAGATTGATTCATAAACCTAATGGGTGAAAAGTAACCACTCAGAGCAGCACAATGGAAGATTTGTTGACTTCAGAGCATGCAGAAGGTTTAGAGTGCAACTTTACTACTGACATACTGCACTTTTTCTTTTTCTTTTTTTTAAAAGTTGATTGGAAGAGCTTTTACAGGTAAGAGAACAAAGGAATGTGCTGACTGACAATAATGGGAAATATGATATATTATACACAAATTTACCAATACAGTTTTTTTTCTTTATTCATCATAACACACAAGATAATGAGAAATATATATATTTTTTTTAAATGAATGTCAGTTTTCCTGAGATGGTGCTAGCATTTATATTCTACAGGATCACACACATCTTACAAAATTTGCATTCTTTGAAAGAAAGTTTAGCAAAGCTGGCACTTCTGATAACCATCAGAATGGAAAAAAAAACAAGAGAAACAAGAGGAAGGTCACACATCAGTGACCTTCCTAATTGCAGCTAAATGCCTATTCAAAGTGGCTAAGATGACTTATTAATTCAATTTTATAAACCTTCTGACAGGAACATCTGAAAAGAGCAACAAAATAACTTGTAAGCTAACTGACTTCATTGTTTACTAGTCCTACAGCAGCAGTGCCATCTCCACATCTGCTTTCCAAGCTTTTATACTGTCAGAAAAAGAACACTATTCTGTTACCCTGGATACAAACTGGGCTTATTTACCTTCTAATGCACACAATTGGACCGCAAGGTTACTATCTGTACCCATCTCAGGGCCTGGAAATGGCGTTAATGTTGTCAAGAAGTAAATGGTGTTTGTTCTCAATGTTAGTGTACAAATTCAGGAGATTGTGCTGGGAAAAAACAAATAAATAAATGTTAGAACAATGTTGATTCAGAGATGAAGCCTTTACAGAGCCCCTGTACATTCAAGACAGATTTTAATAAATGACTTTGTAATTGTGCAGTGTTGAGGAAATTTTTTCTTAAGCTTGTTTCACATTATCCTTATTTTTATGGTCACCCTGGTTATTGCTTTGGAGTAAGTTCCCTTGGGCAAGACCTTGAACCCTAAATTGCCAGTTGTGTTCAACAGTGTGTGTGTTACACCAAAAGTATTATTATTCCTTTTAGGGTGTGACGGGAGAGATTTTCCACTTTTACATTACTGGTCTTTATAAGGTACAAATGGCACAGCAACTTGAAGGTACAACAAAACTTTTGAGGTACCACACCAATGACAAGCCCCTGTATTGCTAAAAGTCCATTTAAGTATATTTTCTCGGAGTGTAGTTTACAAAGCATCAACTGCTTCTACTCTTCTCCTGCCTTTTGCTCCTTTTGGAATTTTTACCAGCAACATTTTCATCTGTAAACATCTAACATACCAAGAAGAAAACACTGAGTTACCTACCTTGTTTTGATGGTAGAATGACCTGGAGCTATGTCTGTGACATCGTATGTTCATTCTGTAGCATATGGCTGGGAGGTTCTTCTCTATTTTTCTATGTATTCTGACAGCCTATACCATGCACTTGCAGCCCTCTTCAAGCTCTGGCAAACCAGTCATTGCTGAGTTAATGTAATACATTTCGCTAGAGCAGGAATTCTGCCACAGACACCAGATTTAAAAATACAATTACAGAGAGATTTACCTGCTGCTAAAATGCTTCATACATAGTCTTAGCCCATTTGGCAAAGCCTTAGATTTAATTGGCAGTCACCCATAAGTGAACCAAGTAGAAAATGGGTTTTATGTTTGGACTTCAATGAGAGAAAATGTTACATTTTTCTGTATTAAACCATTTGAACCTACACAGAAAAACTGCAGCATTTCTTGTGGGAAGAATGTGTATTTTCCAAGATTTTCCAGCATACATGCCAGTCACATATAAAATAGTCAGGCTTACTGCTGAATTCTGCATTGTAGTGCACTGTTTCTTTATTGTAAAGATGAGAAGATATGAAAGCTGTCAAGTTTTCATCTCAGGGTGACTGACTTTACAGCCTGGCCCTCATACAGCTAGACTGCAGCCAGCTAATTTACTTTATCTTTTTTTGTTTATCCATCCCCAGGTCCAGAACACCAAATATCTATATTCACTTGTTGGATTAATATTTAATGCAGACTGAATACTGACACAACAGTACAATTTATTTATTTTTTTTGTTTCCGTTATACTCTGGTTCAGAGATCCTCGGAGGAGAAAACAAAGAAGATTTGCATTAGTACAATGTAGGCTGTAAGCCTTAAAGCAAGGGTCAAGCCCTGGAGAGTATTCTGACCAACTCTGGAAGAAAATCAGAGAAAATCACTAAACCAAAGACGAGTCTGGTGTGGCTTTTACAAGCTGCTGTTAGAATCAGTTGTATTCAGTTGCCACGAGTAAACACACATAATTACACAGAGTTTTCAGTAAGATGTGAATTCTCTTTCTGTTCCTTTTCCTTTAGGATTTGTGGTTTGTGATTTAATTGTTTTTCTTCAATAATCGAAATACTGCAAGATAATTGTGTGGGACTCTTCTTGCTGGAGAGTAACCTCACTCTGTTATGTACACTATGTACAGTGTGAATCTGAAAGCTGTAACCAAGTGGAGTACTCATATTTTTGTGCATCATTAGATGTTAATTATGTTCTCGAAACACTGGATTTCCACAGTCATAAGGCTGCACGAGTTACAATTACAAACATTTCTTTCTCTTTTTGCACAGCTGTTTAGTTTGTTTGTCTGGATTTTGTTTGATTAAAATGTAATTCTATGCTTTTGAGTTCGCAATGTGTATCAACTGCTGTATTTACTATATTTTCTGGGGGATGCCGGATTGGGTTATATTAAAATAAACATTAATAAAAAAAATTTTTTTGTTTCCTTTAATTATCTTTTTTTAAGCTTCAACCATCACATTAAATAGAATCTAAGATAATTTATTCGTTTTACTTAGACTTTTTAAAAAAAACATTATTTTCCATATAATGCATTAACTTAAAACATATTGAGGTTACTGTAAATAAACACACACAAACAATACTATTTCTTTGCTGATAAGGATGCCACATATTTACAAAATCCTGCAAAATTTTACAGAAATACAAAGAAAGGCCTACTGTATGACGGAGGAATCCTGGGAATTGTTACGGAGCACGTTTAGTGTTTATAGCATCATTAACCCATCATCATGGAGTAAACACCACCAATATGTTTGAGCTGCTAATGCTGCAAGCAGTGTGACTCATTACTTATCGTGATTTAAGGTGCTTTCGGCAATGTTGTGCAGTGTGAAGAACTGATTAACTGGCTAGCTGATGGAAAATAAGTTTCTATTTTTGTGTTTTCCACAATGTTTATCCTACATTTCTATTACAATCTACATTTCAATTTTAAATCAAGATAACAACAACAATAGAGACATACTGAATACAGTGTATAGCTGTAATGTACAGGAACAGTAACACACTGTCATGTAACATACTTTCAAATTCAAGAAGTGACCTGTTATACGGTAGATGTCAAACTGGGATCTGTTCATATGCTTGTGTTCTAAGGAGATAGACTATCTCTTGTATCTTGACAAAATCAGAAGTCGTGAGATACAGTATCTTGGTAAATAAAGCAGTGTCCACAATGTTTAGCCATTTAAGTAACCAACTTATTTCTATTTGATCAAATCACAAGAATAGTAGTAAATATCAATGACAAGGAAAAGGCTTTCGTTAATGACTTCAAAACAGATTTGAAACACAGACCTACATTTTTGTCATTGAAAATAAATATAATTGACAGATTTATTTTTTTGGCCACCAGTGTAGAAATAATTTCATCTTCTATTGCACCCCAGTGTAGCCCTACCCACCTCTTGCCACACCATGTATAAAGGTTTGGCTCAGCCACTGGTTACACCCATTGAAGGGTTAACTGTATTGACACCTCTTACTCTGACCTGACAGTGTTTCAGTGAACATGGATATAGTGATTTGGCCTGGGATCAGGAAGGAAGCAGCAAACATGACTATATACATGTATTGCTATAGCCAGGATGAATGAGGACAGGGATGAAGGTGGATATTAACATATTCTCCCATTACCATATACAGTGTGCATGAAAATGTGGTCCAAGCACTTACCTTAATTAAATTATAGTTGATCTCCAAGGTATCATCTAGATTAATTCTAATTTTTAAAGTCCAAATATTTCAGTTCTTTAAAGTGCAATATTATATAGACTACTGTCACTCTAAGAGTCAAGGAGGTCATTCATTTTTCGGACAAACGTTTGTTTTTGTTTTTTTTCATTCTAAAAAAAAAAAAAACTTTGATGCATACTTATTTTCTCATCCTTCTGCTATGGTAGTGAATGTTGTAAGACAGAAATTCATGTGAAATATGCAAAAAAATATTCTGCCACCAAAGAGAAGATTTCATTTTAATGAGAATATGCCTTCTGAAATAAGTATGTTAATGTTTCAAAACTTTTTAAGCACTATGTCACGGGCATGTTTTCCCCTTCACAATCTTTGCAATGAAGTTTGTAGTGTAGGTTAATATTCTACATGGAACTGATACGAAATCCCATTTCTATACACTTGAAAACTGTATAAAGAATGATTACTAGGGATATTCAAAAACACATGAAGCATTCTGCCTTAATTTCTAGATAACTTAATCAAATTACCTATATGGTATATAAAAAGAAAAGAAAAAATATGAGTGTAACATTTAGACTATAACAGGCAGAATAACATGTCATGACCTCTGTATTAGCCTCTCAAACAGCTGATACTCAGTAATCTGCTGTATTTTAAAAAGCTGAGGGTGATCAGATAAACTCAAATAGTTATGCTTTCAAGCAGCATGGTAGAAGCAACATGGTCTTAAGGACATATGTGAAATGAGCACCATCTCTTTGCTCTGCATTACATGGTAAAGGAGGATGCACTAAAATGATGTGCCACTGAAAGCAAGTAAATTGGAGAAGGGAGACTAGTGGTGACATTAGTAGGAAAAAATAGATATTACACATAGAGGAAGGTAAAGATCAAGATCTGTTGATTTTTGATCTACCCAAACCACAGATGCTTTTAAAACAACAATACCATTTGAGTTATACTTGTAAGACAAGCCAAATATAAAACTCCTGCATTAAATGGTTTACTTAGTTGTGCATAAAAAAATTAAAAAACAAAAAAAAGAAGCATTAGATTCGTTTGTTGAAATTTATTCAGGGTCTGATCCATCATAGATACACTTTATGTTTTTAATGTAGACTGGGTAGGCAACTCTATAACTGATTTTAAATGTTTTGAGTCTGAATGACTTAGCTATCTATACTCTGGTTTTTGCTTGCATCAAAATGCACATAACAATTGAATATACTGTAGTATATTCAACTGAAACCCAAGTTTAGCAGTCTTTAAGTGTGTTTTTCTGCTTTAGTTAATTTATTTTACTAGTTTGTTTTGCAACCCATTGTAATAATTGAAACCTTGAATTGTCTTGTACATGAATTGCTTTATACAAATTTGCCTTGCAGAGTATTTTCATTTTCATAAATATCTTCAAATGTTGGTAAAGGACTGGAGGAAAGTTCAGATGAGCACGATTACCACGCAACTGTATACATATTTTTTCAGATTGATACCAGAGCAATATATTTATAGGCAACATTTCTCTTACTAACCATTACTCCTGACCAGAGCCTCCGAGATAATTACAGTGAGTGGCTCAAAGTGAGCTCTGCTAATGTTAAGAATAATTGCTATAATTCTGTATTGGTAAACCTCATCATTTCTCTGATAGACAGGTCAAAACTGAAGCTAATACATAATTTTCTTTCTTTTGGAAAATAAGACAAAAGTAAAAGTAGCATAGATATTTGTATTTCAATTAAGGGAAAAACAGCAATTATAAATCCCTCTTCTATTTTTTTACACTGTACAATTTTCCCCTTGCAATGCATTTTATTTGTCATAGTCAGTGAAATTACACATTTGTCGATGCGCTGCCACAACCGGCTGTCAGTTTGAGGAATGGCTCCTCATAGTCATGCCCATGGGCAGTGTGAATTGAGTTGCACAACTGGAGTTTTGTTAAACGTAAGGAGAAGTGACAGAAATGCTAATCAAGTATCAAAACTGACTCTGCATTCCCATCGATGCACATCAGACATTCAATGATTTATTAGTCAAAGTGAATGCATGTGTCACTGTGTTGAATGGTTCAGTGGTAAACACAGCTCACGCCAAGGTGCACCACTTAGCAGCCCCCTTCCCGCTTCCCCTCAAGCATGAACAGCACTCTCCACGATGGGCACTGATAGCGCATTTGAAGACTTACAAAACAGGTAAGACACGTGCAATATATCTAAGCAAGTCACTTAAGAGTGTACTAAAGGGTTGTTATAAGCCTACAGAAGTGTGTGTGCGTGTGTGTGTCCTTGCTCCAAATGGGCTCTTCTGCTGAGTAGGCTCTGCTTTTTCCTCTTCCCTGACTTCCATTCCTTTTGGTCCCCAGATCAGAGCAGGAACGGAGAACTGCAGCAGACCCCAATTATCAGACCGTCACTCACAATCCTTCATTTGCCTCCTCAATCGCTTCTCACTATCCAGCATTAATTTTAGTTTGGAAATTCCTGCTGATGCCTTGGGGATGTGTGGGTGGAGAGGTAAAACACTCCGCAGAGCAACTGTGTTTTGGCATTAGAACCGATGGGATGATGAGACATAAAACGTAGTGAGCTCTGCTTTTTCCTGCTCTCAATATGATTTGCATCACCGCGAGAAGAAGAAAGTTGTCTGTTTACTGTGACTCTACTTTGGTGTTGCCAATTAGTTCAGAATTTCTTTGTGAGGGGGATTGCTGGAAGAGGGCCTAGTTTGATGGATAAACAATGCTCCAGTGCATAATTTAGCTGAGCATGGAAGTGAAAATATGAGATCTGTTCACTCTAATTTTCCCAGTTGCATTCTTAACATCCACTTAAGTTGACTGCAGAGTTGTAATGAGATTTTTGCTATTGAGCAGCTAAAGAAATAGATAATCACACACTGCGTCTGCCATTAAAACCTTTGAGTTGTCAGCAGTGAGAAATTGTGAAAGCAAACTGGATGACGTCATGCCCGCTTCACCAAATGCAATAAAGAACATCAAATAGTGATAAATATTGGAATAGCCCCTCGATGCATAATTCATACATCCTAACATCTAAGAGAATGCCCACTCTAAGATGTTTCATTGGCTGCCTTGCAAATAAAAAAAAGTTCTTGCTGCCATGTTTTGCAGCTACATAGGTTTTCTACATTTTTAATACCATCGCTGAGGGAAATAAATGGAATGACTAAGGATCCTAACGCCCAAAAAGTCTGCTTTCTTAGTGAAATACAGAGTCATCCTCACTGACACCATTATCAGCAACATCATCATCATGTGTGGCCCCCAAATCATGAAAGTCCTCTAGTCAACAAGCATATACACAGATATTCATATCTCCAAGGATCCCATTTGCATTAACTTCCGCCTGTAACTTTGATGGTGTTTATCACCAGCAACAAGATTCCTTTGTTCATTTATGTAATTAATGCAGTCTTTGATTACTGCGGCTTCATTTCCAGAAGAGGCTGAAATTAATATTCTGCCTTGGCGAAATAAATTTGGACAACATCATAATTATGTATGAAAAAATGTCTTCTACCACGGTGTCCAGTATTTCACTCTTTGCTTGTGGTTTTTCTTTTTTCTTTTTTCTTTTTTCCCCCCATTCTCATTCTCCCCCCATTCTTCATTCTCAGGCTGAAGCATTGTGTGAATGTGTGTTTGCTCTCCTCTGTTACAACTCGGACAGTATGTGCTGCTGTTGCATGAGAGTAGCCTCAAGCAATTTATGCTTTCATGTGAAAAGTGAGGGGGAGAATGCTGTAAGAGATTAATGGTACATAAACAATATAGATGACTGTGTAAGCATCGAGCCAGTGTAATGTTTTTTTTTCCTTTTTTCTTTTCATATCGTATACATTTATTCATTTATACAGTCAGTCTCAGTCAATTGTTTACAAGATAATCCCGGCCAGAAACCTTGCCAAGAGGTTCACATCTCCGACGTATATAAAACTCACTGTTTTGCAAGCCTTCCCTTCTTCAATTCAAAATATTCTTTGACTCGTCTATCTGAAGATCCTTTATAGGAGTGTGTATTCATTTCATGATCACATTTTAGCTAAAGTTAGTGCAAACATATTCTTTCCAAATATTTATAACCTAAACATGACCAAAAACATAAATAAGTCAAAAACAAAGTTTTTGAAATGGTAAACACCTTTTATTATTAAGCCGTTTTTTTCCCTTTTTTTAATCTAAGATTCATAAGTATCCAGAAGGATAAAAGCAGGGTATTGGTGCTGAAAATAATATTTGACACTGAGAGAAAATAGAGCTGAACTGAAAAAAAAAGGTTGCACTGAAATAAAAAATACGAGCATTAAAGGATGATAAATCTCGATTAAAAAATAAAAAAGCCTCTATGCTGATGCAACAGTTCAACCTTTTCAGTTCCAATGCGTTTCGCAGTATTGACGCGATTTCTAAAGTGTAAGGTCCATTATCAGTGTTTCTCTTTTCAGTTCATGCTTTACTTTTCAATGCCAAATTTTATTTTCAACACAAATATTAGCCGTCATCGTTGCGCCCTTCCACCCTCTGGTTACATAGCTGTGAATGCAATGATTCAAACACGCTTTGCATCTAAGCTACAAAGAAATTCCCAAACCAGGCAACAAGAGGGAATATTTTACGTTCAGTCTGAAGACACGAGGCTTTCTGACGGCACGTTTGCAACTGAATAAAACAAAAGGTCCTTGCAGGGTAAATGTGATTATACAGGACCAAATCAAGATAAACACATGCTGACAACAATAATAATTCTTCTGTCGGACCACATCCGTATCATTGGATGATAAACGAAACCTGATAAGTGCAGAAAGCGAGCTGCTGCAAAGGAAAATCTAGCACCGCACTGCTTGCTGAGAATGACTCATTTTACTTTTGTTTCATGTTGTTGACAAACCATACTGGGATAGATCAGCTTTGCTATTTTATGTTTAAAGACAACGTCAAGATGCACATGTTTGTCTACAATCCTCTGAAAATGTACGTGAAGGAAAAGCATTTAATGAGCAAATGATAATACTCAGACACACATTGTATCTGCCACGGATCCGTTAAAGGTCCTCGGGGGATTTCTAATGAAACCTAAACATAAGCATACCACAGGGGATAATGTGTTTAATTAGTTTGGACATGGACCACATGTTGAGATTTGGGACAGAGGTGTAAACAGATGGATTTGCAACATTATAATGTAATAATTGCATTTCTGTTCCAGTTCTAAAAAGCTCCAATATGTAAGCGAGGATATTAACACTGCACCATGATTTATTTGCTACTATTAATGGGCTATGTGGAAGAAAGTGGTCTGTGGCTGCCAGAACAATATCTGACCTCTGAGAGGGCATTAAATCAAGGCATTAGGGAATGCAGTAATAAAGAGGCCAGGCAAGGCACTGAACCAACTCTCAAACAAACCACAACACTTGCTTAGAGGAGACTGAAATTACACCCAGAGCCTGATCCTGTGCAAAATAAGCCAACATGGAAATAGACATTCAGCTGCTGTCTGCTAACCTTCAAATGTTGGAAGGTAAGGCATCAGAGATAAAAAAAAAAAAAAAAACGTTTTATTTTCTTTCTTCAGTTACTGGTTGAATTAAATTTGAACTGGCTCAACACCAAACCACCATGTCCTTGTTTCTCCACTGTAGCAGCTGCATTTAGCCGTTTTATTTTCTGCATATTTATTTGCCTTCCTTATGACAATGTTGCTGTTTGGATGGTTTTTCATTTCTGTCTGAAACAAAAATTTACCTTGCCTTCCCATTTTTCAATCAGCCAAAATCAAAATGTGTAAATATGTGTAAAACGAGGGTCTCCTCTCATGAAGATAAAAGTATAGAAGTAAAAAGCAACTTCGACCTGAGGGAACACAACTGAAGGCAGTCAACCTGAATTCCAGAAAAATGGGGATGTTCTTTAAATCTGAACAAAATGAAAAGTAAAAGACTTTCAAATCACATGAGCCTATTTGATTCACAACAGAATGACACAGCATAACAAATGTCTAAAGTGAGAAATTTGATCATTCATATCAAATGTTACCATGGTTACAGTGCTATAACATCAAGCCTTCCTTTCTGACAGTCTGACGACATCTGGACATTGAGGCTATGACTTCCTGGAGTTCTGCTGCTGGAAGCTGCCCCATTCTTACCTGATTGGTTTCCAGCTGATGAAAAGTTTGTGGTTGTTCATTGATGTATTTTTTATTCGATGATATGCCAAACATTCTCTATTAGAAAAAGTTCATCACCTGGAGGCTGTGAAGTCATGCTGTTGTAGCTGCTGTATGTCCATCTGTTGCCCTAGCATATGTTGTCCTAAAATCTTTCAAAGCATTCAAAGTTCACATCAAAACATGTAAGATGCCCATACTGTATGCACCCCAAAACCAGGTTTGAACTGAATGCTGATAACAAGTTGAAAGGTATCCCTCCCCGTTAGATTAGAGGATGCAGCATCCATACTTACTAACAATAATGTTGAATTTGGACTCGTCTGATCATAGATGCTTTCACATTTTAAATTGTTTCCGATTTTAATGTCATTTCTAATGAGTCTTTGCTCCACAAAACACGACAGCGCTCCTACGCCATGGTTGTGCTACCCCACAGCGTTTCCTGGAAGTATTCCTGGGCCCATTTAATAATTCCAGTGACATTCTGTGCAGATGAGAAATGCAGTGTCATCTGAGGGCACGACAACCATGGACATCCATTAGAAGTCTTCAGCCTTGTCCCCTACGCACGGAAGCATCTCCAATTTCTCTGAATCTTTTGATGATGTTATGCATTGTAAGTGAGCAGAGTTGAACAACCTTTCCAATATGATATTGAGGAAAATTAATTTAAAGTAATCCACAATCGTTTTTTTATTGGAGTGCCTCTGCCTATCTTTATTTCTCAGAAGCTCTTCCTGACATCCCTTTTATAGCTCATCATGTTACAGACCTGATGTTCTCCAGCTGAATCTTTTAACTTTCTTGCTCTTTCAGCTATAGGTTGCCCTTGTGCCAACTATTTTGAGAGCTATACCGAGAATCACATTTGACATTATCTTATTTTGTGCAGGAAATTGTAAAAAGGAATCGGACGGAGACATTGGCTATCACATAATAATGATCCTGAACACACATTGGACACCATGAGGAAATGCAACCGGAGCGTTTTACTGTTGATCTTGCAGTGTCCTGAGATGAACGTCGTAAAAATTTATTTGGCTGTCAACAAAACAGAGTTGCAAGATAGGACAATGAGCATTTTGCACAAAGAATAATTGTTGAGTGTTTTCTACCATTCAGGCTTACCAGGCCTTGGCACACTTCTTTCATTATTTCTAAACTGTGCACTACTTCTATGTCACCGAATACATTTAATCATCACTGATCACTTGAATTCAAACACGTCAACGCAGCAGATTTGACAGAACAAATGTATAAAATAGTGTTCAGCAGCTGTGATAGTAAAATAATAGACTTGAATAGCTACACTCACTTCCTGGACCTGACATTTTTCCTTCTGTCATAATTGTAGCAACACAACAGGTGGTTCGATGATTTTGTTCATTTTCACTGCACGATTTTTCAGACGACATTTAAAAAATTTGACAAAACATGTGGTGGACATTGTTGTGCTCTTTAGATTTCGAGCTTTCAGAAGCCAAAGGGGGAAAAAAGGAGGGGGTAATGAAACAAAAGGCAATGGATTCATGGGGTAAAGAGCCATATCTGGCTCTGTGGGTTAGCACTTATAAAGAGCAGGAGGCACAGCCTTTCTCATGTCAAAGTGTCTTTTCAACACACTATCTCATTATACATCAGAATAATTTGCCACTACACCTCTGCAGACATCCCTCTGTGAGGTAAAAAGGGAAAAAAAACTGACATTGGACAAGCTTTTCATACAGAGATGTTAGACTAAATTATATTTTTTTGAAAGAAAACTTTTAGTGAGAGCAGACGAGGGAGTTGGAAAAAAAGTAATCAGGAGGTAGTTCACACCTGAGATGGAGCTGGAAGGAATTACCGGCAATCATCAAGCAGGGAGGTGAAGGAAGAAGTCTCTTGTCATCACGGACTGCTTTTAAAGTTGACCGTCACAGAAAATAGATTTTTGCAAATGGAGTGGAGCATTGACTTTTCCAAAATAAGGCAAGTCATGTAAATATGCTTTACTAAAATACAAATTTTGCATCAGTTGTTTTGAGGGAAAGTGTCAAGGTCAAGAATTTTATGCATTAAGTACATTAGAGATATTCCAAATATAAAGATGTTTCATACTACTCTTTTTTTTAATTATATACTATTTATTAGATTAGAATCTCACACAAAGGCAGTTAAAAATAAAAAACTGCCTTAACACCACTTTGAACAGAACATGGAGGCCATAAAATAATGTGAAGAAACATATGCACATTACAACCAAGGACAATCACACCATTTATAATTAAACTCAAGGTGTGAAATATCCTTCCCCTGGCATTACTCCATTGCTTAACTAATTATCACGGTGTATTAAATTTCAAAACCCCCAAGCCTTAGTTGAGTTTACCCAAAGTGCAGAACCTGCATGTTTATTTCTGTAAAAAAAAGATAAAGAAAAAAAAGAGAGAGGGAGGCATTCTACAAAACAAGTAGGAAAAAAGCTGTGAGGCTTTAAGCTGAGACAACATAAAGGCAGTCGGTCTACTTCATTTGTATTCTATGGATTATATCAGAAATTTGGTAAATGTAAATTGGAGACAAAATGTTAAGGGGACATTTGATCTGATATTCAACCATTATTATAGTATTAGAAATAAATTAATTATTCTAATATGCTAAGGGCAAAAAAGGAGTGTCATACCTAACCCATACAAAATAAATAATAGGTAGAAAAGATTGCAATGAATGCTAAACATTTGCTTAGAAAAAATATGCCAGAGTGCTTTTCAGCTGACATTCTGAAATCAAAAGACACTGCCTCCCAGCTTCCAACAGTGGACATGTTGACAAAGCCCTCATTTATTACAGATTCCCAGCCCCGTGAGCATAGCAACAGCATGACACTGATTAGAAGGCTTGTATCAAATAAGCTTGGGAGCCCAATTTCACCACAAACCTATATTCATTTAGTTCTGCAGATTTATACATCCAGCTATCTAGGCAGGAAAATTCACTGTGACATGAGAGCACACTCTGCCCTTTTGAAAAGGAGGTTAATCTCTCTTTCTTTTATGAAACCTCAATCTTACAGTGACCAGCATGTCTCATATGAAGCAGCAGCCGAACCAATAAATTGAATTAAATAAACCCATTAGTTACAGCAGCTACCTACTCACCTCAGCCAAGATACACTTTCATGGTAAGTTGGTCCTTTATAAAGACCAAAGGACACTGCTTAAGTCTGTGATGACAAAATGACCTTGAGTCAGAAGACAGAAAGCTTGTTCATTACTCAAATCAATTAAGACAGCATGTTTGCCTCAGTGTGTTCTGCAGGTGTTTAAAAGTAAATGTATGCTCATCCAAAAATCAATCCATAGTTAGAATTCTGCCTCCTCCTGTCTCGTAGACATTAGACAAACTAGAGGTCGATTAGACTAGAAAGCCACTATTGGGAGATTCACCCCGGGCATACTTGAGATGCATGGAAAGAATAACCAAGTGCAGCTCACATACTATCTGAAAAAAAAGACTCAAAAAGTAGTCAAGGATTCCAATGCAAACTATCTTAATAGGAGCCTTGAAGCAGACTAAGATGTCTCGCTTGTAACTTTACGATACGCTCCTTTGATTTAGTTTAAACATACATCTCATATAAAATGATGATCTCAAATAAAAGACACACAAGGGGTTGTTTCAGCATCAAAGTTCTGTGCAATGAAGGTTTTAAGTGACATTTTGTTATTTTGATTGTTAGTTGGTCTCTTCTATGATTGTCATGTGGATATTGCCTGTTTTGAAGCCTGCACAACTTCCAGATGACCACAAACCCTTGTGTGGCCTATCACTTAAAGTTTTCTGCTTGGGTGAGTTTCTGTGGCGGTGAAGCGACAGGACTTGACTGACACAGTTGTGACAAAAACACATGATGTTGTGTGGGGCTCATTTTAGGCGAGAGGATTATATAGCAAGAGATTAGATGGAGTACTGGTCTGTAGAAGCCAGAACTGTGTGGGATTGATAGCTGATAGCAGTTCACTCCGGGAAGCCACTTCTATGTTTACATTGGCAGCAGCCGCCTTGGACACCTGTGTAAGAGAGTAACAGCAACAGAATGCTAATAGATCAACAGCACAGATATTGGAGCTATGCACTGTAACTCAGCTTTAATTTGTAAGGTTTGTCACATAATTAATCCAATATAAGTTATTGGTTAGTTTTTGGTCCTTTTTAATAAGCCTTTAGTAAATAAGCACTTCCTTTGGTTCTACTCTGATAGGTGTTGGTAGACTTCTCTTGAGTAATCCTTAATGCCATTTATCATTAGCTATTGTTACTAACTCACCAACACACCCATGTATTTGTACATCAAAAAACATTTTCTATATTTCTCCCAATCATTGTTTTTTATTGTTCTTTGTGACAAAAGTCAGAACCATGGAAAGAAAGTTGTAATGTGTGCTCTGAAACTGACACTAAAAACACCTCTAAGAGTTTTTTTTTCACCAAGTTTGGTGCTCCTCGTCCTTCTGTAGAATGCCAGGTATTTTAGGAAGAGCTTGTTGTCACATACTTTGTACATGCATTGTATAAAACATGAAAAATTACACACTGGACGGTTCTATAAGGCTAATGTGTGGTTTTTTTTTTACTGTACAGGATTTTGCACAGTTCTATTTTTAGTTTGGAGGTTCTGGATCACATGACATGGAAGTAGGCTATTCTGTACAGCGTTGTGCTTGCTGTAATTTACAACACGGACTTTGCCGAAATCTAAGCTGACATTCTGACACCCAAATAGCTGAAAGGAAGTTTCTGCAGCAGCTGGCAGAGGAGCGGAGTTTATGGAGGAAAATGGAAAGCAAGGCAGGTGGGAGAAGGTGGACCACAGCAGGTGGAAAAAGGTGGACCACAGCAGGTGGAGCATAATTCAAAGTTGCCGCAGACTCCAAAAAAGGAAGGAGTGTCAAGTACTGAAAAACAGGAATAAAAATAAAACCTCTGACACAAGTAGCATATGCACCAGGAGGACACACATCATCCGTGCTGGCTGGGACTTGTGAATCCTTATATAAGCCTAATTGTAAATACAGGTAAATACACAATAACTCATGATAAATAGTGTAAATAGTTATTGTGATATACATATTTTTGCCTCCATATAGCTCTTGCTATTAATTCCTGTTTGTGTATTCTGTAACAATTCACTCTACCCTTGTTGATTGATGTTAAGTCCATTTTTGATATTTATCCATTATGCCAGCTTATTATTAGATTATGCACAGTATGTTCTGAGATCAATTAAACTACAACTGTTATTAGTAGTATTTTATTTTTCTTAAATTTTTAACATATATGAATCGACAAAACTTCTGACTTCTGTAGAATAACTATGCTGTAAGTTTGTTCTATCAGAAAACAAAAGCCAAATCTATAATCAAACTTAATAAATGATCTATTTAGGAGATTTTTAGTTTTCTGAAACATTATTAAGCCTTCTCTCTTCAGCCATCTTAACTGGAACAATATGGGACCGTTTTTGATGCAACACAGAAAAAAAGACAGAGGCAACACTGACATGAAGTCTTGCGTAAGAAATGTGTGAGATGCAAGTATTTTATTTCCTGATGATAAAATATACTTTGCAACACTTACTTCGTTATTCAGCTATTAAAAGTGATTAGAAGTGACAATAAAATCTCCTTGATGTCCCTAAAATGAAGCAATTGCAGCCTGTTTGTCAGTGCTGACATAGTTAAAATACTGCAGGACAAACCTTAAAGATATCCTGCAATGAAACGCCAGTGTTTGTGTTGCACTGTGAATGAGACACCAGGTGACCTATTTATAAAGAGAGAAACCATGCAAACAAATTTACTACTAAAGTCTTCCATGCTTATTGTCTTATCACAAAAAGTTAAAAGAACCAAAATAGTTTAAGAAATGCACGGCTATAAAAGCGCTCTAATAAGCCACATACACCTTATAAAAAACCAAATAGGGGTTTTAGATTAAAAAAGATCATCCTTATGGTTAAAGTAAGTTAGTCACTTAGAATTTACCTGTTTTCTCTTTCCTATAAAACTAAATGACTTTCCCAGGTACACCATATTGGCATTGTAGTTACCATATGGATTACTATGATTTGTTTTGCACGACTAAAATGCACATTTCTGGCATCTGTGAAATTGTAGGATGTGGTTCAGGTAGATAACAAGCACACAGCTGTCATAGTAGAAACCTGGGATGCAGTCAAACCTTCCTGTTAGTTTTATGGAACAATGAATAAATAGCAACTGGTATTTTTTATTGTCTGCTGTACAGTAGCTGTAATTAACATTTACAACTAGTAGATTAACACTTCAAAATAGTGTAAATTTGATTATAATGTAGAGATTAGAGATTTATAAAGAGATTTCTAAACAGTCTTAAATTGATTGTTTGAATAAAATTGGTTTATCTGACAGTACAGTTATTAAAATCTGAATTTTAGTTTCTGAAACTGAATCTTAGGGGTGAAAAGGTTAAACAAGTTCCTCTATTTGTCTCTCAGACAGAGCTATTATTTTCATCTTGAAACAACTATTAATGCAATATGAGGATTCCAAATTTCTCAATTTATTGTTTAAGACTTTCTGCGGCAAACAGATGAGATGACTATACAGCAGCAGGATGACAAGAAGCAATGAAAGTCAAAATGATTTCTTCAAAGTAACCCTTGAGCATCACTAATGCTGTCGGATGAGAACAGCTTTAGCTTCTAATCTCATCTACAATTCACAACTGATTTTATTGTGCAAGATTTTGTTGTCAGCTATGTGTATGGCACACAGACAATCTATCACATAGATCAAATGTCCCACTAAAGAAAGGCATCGGCTTCTTGGTTTAGAGCAGGTAACAACACTATTAGAGAGGCAGACCACGTCAACTTTCTTCTAAAACTCTAATGCCAATAATCCAAATTACTCAAGAAAAACAATCACCTTCTGATACAGCAATTAGCAATTAGCATAATCCTTAAAAGCACCCTTTTGCATTCCATTGGCTTAATCCAAGTCTCAGGGGAGTTTGGCAAATGCCACAGCTTGTGTTCATGACTTCCAACTTACCAGTCACGCTGAAAGTGTTGGTGGCAGCGACGTCAGCAATGTTTCACTGCAGAATGGTGAAATCGCAGATGCATCGGTAAGACCCGAGCTTCTGCATCATCATTGCATGTAATAAGTGTGTTAAGCATATGTTACACATTAATACTCAGCTCTTACAATGTTTCACACTGAGCTAAAATTATACAGAACACCCCATGGTGATTCAGGAAAAAGAGCACAAGCGAGTAAACAACAGAAAGAGATGAGGAACTTCAAAGACAGAAGGACAATGCAGGCTCCTAAGATCGTGGAAGCCAAATAATGTGTTTTGTTTGTGACGGTGACTCAGGGGTGTAAATAGGAGAATTAACTCACACTACCAGAGTCCCAACATGCTGCACATCCATAATTGAATTAAGTTTGTCAGACTTTTGATGAACTATAGATGTAATGGGGGGAAATTAGATGCATTCAGGTACAAAGCCCACCTCTATGAATGTTCTTGACTTTTCATTTTCATCAAATTTATTGGCAAAATAATAACTGGTGGAAAATCTGAGGCCTGAAAAATGTCAGAAACTGACACAATGTTTAGAAGCCTGACATGGAAATTCGATCAAACAAAAAGCCTAAGCCTCTTTCTTGATAAGGGGGAAAAAACTGTATGCAGCATATTGTTGCACACATAATGATCATACTCAGATGATAATGCTTCCTGCACCAGAGGGATACACCAACATTTTCATTCCCCCATCCTTCAGCATACCATTCTACAGAAGCACCTATCAACTCTAGGAAACACATTTGAAACATACTCCCAGAGGTCCCTACGTCTTGGCTCTGTGACCATTCCTGTCAGGGTTTTCCCTTTGACTGAACAAATGCATCAGCTTGTGTCATGAGACCACATCCCTCCCAGCCAATAAGGAGCACAAGCAGCTCTAGTGCTGCAGGTGATGTGGAAGGGAAATTGGAATCCTGACAAGTATGATTGACATGCGTATTTGTCCCAAGGTAGTCTTATTTGCAGAGATTTAAAGACGTCTGTAAACCATCCTTCTGCTGAACGGAGTCATTGTTCCTCCAGACTGGAAGCACATCACTCCAATTCTGTTGCATACAAATAATCTTTTGGGAGGAATGAATCCCTGTGAGCATAAAATGACTTCAGCTTATACTTTATTTTGGGTCCAAAATAAATAATTTAACAGATGAAGCTATGTCTTTCATTTCCAGACAATCTGTCCATGTTGTGGAGCAAAAACAGAAGCCTGAGTCCTTCCTGCTATCCCAGCAGCAGCAGAGGAGGAGGCTGCTCTGAATCCTATCTACCTCTTTTGATGAACACAAAAAAGTGGAAATGAGACTTGATGTTGAACCATAACCCACGGCTACTTCATTTCAATGGAAGAGAAGGCTTGGGGGGGCGGTGAATTTAATTTGAACCATAAGTAAAATAGTTCTCCACTTGAAAGCATTGGAGTCTAGTTCCAGCAGTGTAAAAGAAAAAGGACAAACGTGTGTGAGAGAAGGGGAGGAGAATGTACATGGATTCCAAAGGCAGGGTGAAATTGGTTATACCCATTAACTGCTCTGGAGGATTTTTTTTTTCTCCACATGCAAAAACGAGGGAGTATTATTACCTCTTGCAAAGATCACGAGAATAAGATTGAACCTATCTGTAATCCTGGTATGAAAGATTCGCTATTCAGCCAAAACAAGTCAGTAGGGAAAGGAGAACCCGCCTGAAAGGAGGTTCAGTGCCGTATTCAGCTGTCTCAGTCGATCCACTGATATTCCCCGCAGAAAGTAGTGCAGTTTAAATAGTTTTTCTAATTAGCAAAAACTGAAATAGTTGAAGCTTTGTTGGTGCATTTGTGGAAATGTTGAGGTATCACCTGAGGTTTAAGGAATGCAAAATGTGATGTTTATACATGCTGCATAAATTAGCAACTTACTTTACAGCAAAACGTGTTTAACAGGAGTGATTTTGCCACCCAAATAATGTATTTTGCTTTACAATGAGGTTATTGTATGAATACATGAATGAGGGGGGAAATTATCATAGAAATGCCACAAATAATACAGACATCACTTTTTGTAATTCAAGTCTAAGTTATGCTGCCTTATATAAATACTTCAAATGAGTAAAACTGGATAAATAAAAGGATGTGTCTATACCAAAGAAAGTGACAGTACTCCCCTTCAGCAGTGCTATGAAGTCACTGTCATTTCATACAATGTCCAGATGTCCCTGCTAAGTAACATAGGTGATGAGACAAGGAGTGTTTGAATCTTTGTACTTCCTCTACATCAGCTAAGTATGTCTCTGTCATTAACAGCTAATGGCTCACCCACTGTCAGCATAGCACTAGTTGTTTTGTTTTTTCCAGTTGACTTATTTTACAGACCAAACTTAATTCATTTACAAGTAATTTATCTAACATCAAATTAGCACCATGTCAAGTCATGAATTATACTGTGTTAAAATTCTTTACATATCTGTATGCAACCTGTGCAGTTTATTTATTATTTTATGTACAAACGTGATGATTGGAAAACGGAAAATGTCAATTTCCACACACATTATCCAGGTGTATTAGTTTAACTTAAAATATATTAATATTTTAACTTTGAGTAATCAGGTCTACTGTAAGTGTTCTTCTGTGTTTTAGATATCTTTTCTATGTGAGACTAATGCAACAGATTTTTTATCAAATGACATAAATGAACTTAATGTGTCTTCCGTTGCAGGGGCATTTGTGTGAACGGCATTGCAAGAACATGCGGATATCCATAATGACAAAGTTACTCTCTGGCTTTCATTGTATTCATGGTACCAACATACAAATTTCAGCATATTGTATCACACACCATCACATTATAATATGCCTTTGAAGAATCTTTGTTTTTCTGAGATCTGACTGTTTAAGTTGACTTTGATATTTGATAATTTAACAAATATCACAGTCTTACCATGTTATTAAGCAACAGTACTGCAGATGTGTAAACATAAATACAGTATGCAACCTAAAGTGTGTAGTAATGACAAAGTAAGACTATTATGAACTCATTTATATTAAATGTAAAATATCTTAACAATCCTTTTATATTTTAAAGTTGTCTGAATACTGTTTAAAATCTTATCACTACATTTGGAAATCACCTGCACCACTGTTAATTTCTTACTCAAAGAACATGAGCTTATAATATCGTGAACCAAACAAAGATAGTATTAAACCTACAGTTCAGTCTATTAGTGTGTGCCATTGTGTCTGTCCTGGAGCACAGAAACAAGCCACCCTGTCTATCAGTACAGAAACTAATGTGTTTGAGTGCTCTGCTAAATTTGTGGAGATTCTCAGCAAGAAACAGACTTGATTGCTTCTGTGGTGACTGAAATCTCTCTGCTCTGTGATGTTTGGTAGGTAAATCAAGTAGAAAGTGGGTAAGCAGTGAGAAAGACCTGAGTGATGTGGTCCATTCTCCTGACAACACAGAGCTCTGCTGCTAATTAAAAAGTTTAATTCCACAACTGCAGCACTGGCATCGGAGTACTCAGAGGTGCGTCCTTGTGAGTCTTGGCTCTGTCTTATCAGGTGTAGGCAGATTCTGCCATGTTGGGAAGACGTGGGACAGGGAGATGCAGCAGCATCACACAGGCCCAGCTGGAAGGGATGGCATCCTTCCTGCTCAAGGATCTGGCCCACCTTGCTCTTTCGCATCTCCCCACTAAGTGGAGTCGTGGGCTTCCAGTAAGTGGCAAGAGTCAGTGGCTAAGCTGCCCCTATGGAGCAGCTGAGAGAAGGAAAGCCGGGCTAAACAAGGTATAAACACTGGATTTAGGTTTTTTTGCTGCTGTGCTGGACCATGGATCCACATCTCTATTTAACGCCTCCTGTCACCTTATGACCAAAGGTCACAGGTATGCTCAACCCTGTGCTGAATCTCACACACCTTCTACAAAGCCCCATATTGTCTAAATCAGTCTTGATACACTGACATCACCTCAATGAACACACTTTAATATTTCAAAAAGAGGTATGAGTTTTTCTTTCACGCTGAAGCACAAAGAAAGGAAGTGTTTCTTTGATAAGGTAAGGCAAAGAATTGAATGCCCCTACTGTATAACCTTGGTTGAGTTAGAAGTTTGTACCGGTGAAAGATCTATTGATTGGAGAACATTACAACTCATACAAAGCTAAAAAGTCCTTGGAAATGGAAAGACTTGTTCTTTGACTTCTTTGTGGGAAGGCCACGTTTGCTCAGAAAGAATAAATGTCATTGAAACAACGAGCAAGAAAAACAGCCAAAGTGAGTTGTTTGCTGGAAGAAAACCAATGTTTGCTGTAACTAATCATCATGAGGATGAACGCTATTGCAGAGAGTGCTGAAAGGGTAAGAACGTCTCTTCCAAAGATTTATGGGCACGTTCTCTTGCCTTTTATTGGAAAGGGGTTAAAGTGTCATTTTAATAACACAGAAATATTAAAGCTTAGAAAACCTCGGTAAAACGTTGGCACTGCTTGGCAGGTAGACAATTTGTCTTATCTTCAAAGCTTTTTTTACACAGGATTAAACTGAGACAAAACGTGAGCATGGGCAGCAGTTTTGCTGGACTGCTGATGTGTTCTCTCATTTATTCATCCAAGAATATTCAGATGTTATGAAACAAATATTTTGGTGCATCAGTTTTGGGAATCCCATAAAGGATTTTTTCGTGTAACTTTATGTCAGAGCCCAGAGTGGTGGTTTTACAAGTTATTCTGTAGTTTGATATGCAAGACCAATACTACCATCACATAGTGTCGTATTTCCCTCTGGCTGAGTATTGAGGCCCTCATACTGCAGTACCAGCTATATGATGAAGTTCAGTACATAAATCGATTTTTATACACTATTAAGTCTTATACTGCACAACTTTATGGGTGAAGGATAATTTACAGCTTTGGGGCAGTTATTGTGGGTGTGAGTGTAGAACTGAACTGGGTTCTTCATACACTCAGATTAAAAGGGGGGACTCAAATGAAAAGGCAAAGAAAGCTATACTCTTTGCAATTAATATGTTTTTATGTGATTTATAAGAAGCTGATTTTAGAAGCCTTCTGTGTATTCACATTACTGATTTTATTTTGATTGAGCAAAGTTACAGTGACCTTTGGATTGTGTCTCCTATTTTATGAAATCTGAAGAGTCTCCTGTACCTTCACACAGTCTTACCAGGCAGATTTGGCATGAATTTTCTTCGTCTTTTCAAAAACCAATGATGAAAGAAAGTATTTCTAAGACAAAAACAACTTTAAAAAAGCATTATTTCTGCAGGATTTATACTGAGTTTGAGAAGAGGTGGCAGACTCAGACTGATATTGACTGATATAAAAAGATACAGATGGTACCAAGTTTTTGTTAAATTAAAATATATAAGCATAAATATGGTCTTGAATTTGAATGAATTTGCTCACAAACTACACTCAGGCTGCCACATTTATCATTATTACCATTAATTAAATGGTATATTTTTCAACACAATCACTTCACAATGTTTTCTCATACCTTGCAGAAAGCCATTCATACACCCTTTCAAAAGTTTAATAAAACTGCTCACACTTTGCCGAGTGTCCAGTGCAGAGTAGAATGGAGCCTAAGAGATGAAAAACCTAATGTCTCCTGGTGTATTATTTGATCATGGCTGCGTGTGCTTTTCATCTGGAATTAATCTAAAATATGACATTTTGTCTGCAGGGAGTTATTTCTAACAATGTGAAAAACTAATTCAGCCACTGAATATGCTACTTGAAAAAATACATTCACAATTTAAAATGTATAATTTTAAACAGGAAACTAAACTGAACATTTTCTGTTTTGTTTATTTATAGATAATTGTTTTTCCTGTCAGTAGCTTATAGCTTCCTTCTCCGGAAAGCACTCCTTAAAAACACTATTAACATTTATGTAAACACCATTGTTTGACATTTTGCTAAAGAGACAGAAATACCAAACAGGCAACCTCACTAATAAGTCCCCATTTTCCAGAGCTGAGAAGTGCAAATTCCTTCTGCAAATCTTCAGCCACAGCAGGCGCATATCTTCATGTATGACTGATAATCAATGGCATTCTTTAGCACAATTTATGAGGCACATTATCTTTCCACTAAAGTGTAAACAACATGGAGTTGAGAGGCGAAGTTCACAAAGGCGTTATTGACTATCATGCATCTAATATGTCCCACATTAAGTCGAACTCAATAGATAAATTTGTTATATTCTGCAGTAATGAATCGTCCTCTATATTCAAAAATCACAGGGACTTTAGAAGAGCTGATTGGCTAATGAAAGCTCACTGTGGGTGGCAGTGACAATGCAGCACTGAAAACGATTTGTTTGAGGAAGCTTGAAACACATTTAAGAAACTACCCAAGACAGCTAAAAAGCAAAACAAAACAAAACTCATCATCAGTCTGGGCCATCTGGTTGCTAGAGACGGGGCCTCGAGCCTGAGCAGGACTAAGTTGTCCATAAGTTACACTTCCCGTGACTTGAGACTCGACTTGGACTCACATTTTTAGACTACTGAGCAATTTAGTTTTTAATGTTTGTCTTATCTCCTGACTGCTGTCCTTGTTGTGTGCTGTAATTTCTCCAGCCATTACACTGTTGTTACATCAAACTAACACAAAA
>JAVQJG010066962.1:0-15014 GCA_036024015.1 Craterocephalus amniculus | reverse complement strand
AAACAAATATCTCAGGGAAGGATCCAAATCTCCAAAAAGTACCATAGGTGTCCAGTACACTTCAGTTTACATCACAATTAAGGCCCCACTTGCAAAAAAGTGGACTTCTCCTTTAACATCTAATATATAATATAGCATCTAATATAATATAACACATCTATAACACATTTAAAGCTGGAGTCAAACAGTCAGCTTATCTTTCAGAAGGCAAACTATGGAGAGTAAAAGCAGCTGGATTAATTAGTTATCAGAAAAAAGGCAATGGAACATTTTTTTCGTTCCAAATGCTGACTCTATTGTTCAAGTCTTCCCTGAACTCATTACATCACATAATCCCCACGTGGTTCAAGCATAAGCAGAAGCTACATCCACCACAGAAATCAGTGTTAACATTATTTTTTCAAACTGATCCAATCGGGAAAACCTTTGAACCACCTCTCTTGATCAGAAAGATCTAAATATACTACTTTAACGACAGAACACAACCAGCTACAGAGTCATCCAAACTTCTGTCTGATCGAGGCCGATCAGAACAGCTAACATGTTTTCATGACACATTTTTATTCTGATCGTACGTATAATCAGATCAAAACTTTTACATGTTAACATACCTAGAGATGACATGCTTTTCAATTACGAGGAGATTCAAAAATTCTTCAGCGTATAGATTAATGCAATATAGTTGGATCATGAACATTTTTGGTTTTATTTTTTAATTCTCAACGTAGGTTTGATGTATGTGAAGAAGTTTTGCAATATCTACTAGTAACTCTGACATATTAATGACAAATGGCAGGAACAACCTAAGGCCTTATTATCCGTAACAACAGACAAGAGCAAAGTCCTCAACATGGCAGCAGTTCTAGTCCAGAGGTTCCCAAACTGTGGGTCGGGACCAACATGTCAAAGTCAAAGTCAGCTTTATTGTCAAATATTCTATATGGCCTACATACAGTATAAATGAAATGTCAGTCCTCTCAGACCCACGGTGCAAAGACAATGCTTAATAAAATAATACGATAATCAATAAAAAAAAAACAACAATACACACTCTGAGCTATGTAAAAATATTTGTAAACAAAATGTGGGTTCTGAGATCATTTCAGGGGGTTGCCAGGTAATTGTGAAAAATATATAACTTGTATTTATCAAATCAATTTCGGATTTTTTTCATGGCTGTCAAAATTAAAGCATTAATGAAGAGATAAATCTAAATTTAACACATTAATCATTTAACACATTAATGCATAAATCCACATTAATCTTCCTTATTTATGAAGACAGACTGTTTACACGCTATATATTTAGAGGATCCTGAAGGATGATCATTTTGATGTATAATTAATGATTGTCACTGTAGAAGGGTGGGTCAGCAACACCATTATATGTCATCTTGGGGGTTGTGGCTCAAAAAATTTGGGAACGTCCTAATGGATCAAAAAGTTTGGGAACCAGTGGATCTAATCCACAACTTCCTAATGAAATTTAGAGAAACTCAAAATCCTACTGGGTGAATATTAGCCATTCCAGGCCGGTCATTTACTTTTAACACTTGGCCATTTTTTAGAATATCTCGTACAAATAATTAATACTTTTAACTAAAAAATCCTATAACTAATATTAATGCTTTATATATAGTGATGGTATTTCATGTTTTGATGGTAACATACACAAATAGGTGCTTGTCAGAATTTGTGTACATGTTACTTTCTTTATAAAAATCTCTTAGTCATGATGGCAGAAGTCATGCTCACATGTTTTCTTCATGTTTTTCATGTTCCTGGTTTGGCTGTTTGGTTCATTTTCTTAATAAAACAAAGTGTAAATGATCACATGTAAACAGAAAAGCATTAAATTATTATTTTTTTAAATAATTTTATCAGTCTAAAACGTGGATTATTATGTTTCAGTTAGATCTTAATATAACTGAGTGAATTATGATTTAACTGGATTAACGGACGGGGACCCCGGTGCATCATTCTGCACTCCACGTGTCTATGGCAACCCTAGAGGGACAAACCCCAAACCTTAAAGAACCAGAAAAGAGCCCGTTAACATGACTTTACTGGTTATTATCCCAGTAAATAACAGTTAAATCACCACAAAGACCAGCATGTTGTCTAGTGAGTTGGTCTTTGATTTAATTTACCAGCTGGAAAAACTTGTTTTCCCGCGGTGGTTTCCGGGATAAAAGCTTTAGAGCTGACTCAAGATATTAACCCTTCACCTGCAGATTGTGTTTAACCCCGACCTGAGCTCATAATCTGAACCATTTTTCATCTTTACTCCACATTTTCTCTCTTTTAAAAAGAATAAGAGCAACAGAAGAAACACTTTCTGTGTTATATGCTGTACTGATCAGACTGGTTCCACAGCAAACTGTTCTGCTTGTGTTTGTGCTGGTTTCCCTGCAGATAACTCGGCTTTGTTTGTGTTTGTTGCTGCTTTTGGTTAATTTACTCTCTCCCTCTTGTTTTTTTACTTGCTGCCTTGGTTTTGGCCTGCAGAGCTCTGCCTTTCTCTAATTCCTTTAGGTAAGACTAACATGTCCTTTATCGCTCTCCGTCCTCTGGTGGTAAAGGAAAAAAAAGCTTTTAGCTCATTAAAAAGTGACATGCTTTAATTGAAATCTGAAATATTTGCACAATATTTAACAAATTAGGGATATTTTTATTTCAAATAGTTTAATGCTTTTTCATTCCAAAACTGAGGCGTTTCACCCATCAAATTAAAATAACACGATTGTACAGTGCACTTTAATATCTTTATTGCAAGGGCAATGTGAAAGATATAAACCTGACAACAAATATAAATACATAAACACATTAAATATAGTAGATAAATATAGGATTAAAGTCTTTAAAAGTGATACAAATGGATAAATAATTGATATAAAAATCAATAAAAGTTCTTTATTTATTATTCTGAAGTAAATCAAGAAAATTTAATTTTTTATTTCAAAATAAAATAATGAAATCAAATCAAAGTTATTTAGATTAAAATAACATAGTGCTCAGAACCTGCATTAAACTAGTAAAGAATAATAATTTTAATAAAAATTGTTTTTAAAAATACTACAATATTGAACTTCACTATGGGATTAACAAAGTATTTTTCATTTCATTTACATTTCATTAAAACACAAACTCAGCATGTTGCAACATGACCCAAGAAGTTATGGATGGATTTTGATTAAATTTTCAGGAAATGTTAGAAATGGAATAAAGAAGATTATTATTGGAGATGTTCCTGGATCCTTTACTCTGCAGAGATTCCGATAATTTAGCCATAAGAGCTTCAAATTCTATATCTAATATAAAGCCCACAGTCATCAGCAAAGAAATGTACAATGGTTCAGTGGAGCTCTGAGCGCTTCTAGTTTATCTTGTTTAGTTCGTACGGAGCCCGGAGAGAAAAAAATCCCTCGTGGGCACAATAAAGGATCTGATGCTCACAAGTAATCAGGATAGATTTTTGTTTCCCCTGTTGTCCCTTTAGGGGCTCCGTAAGTTCGTAATCAGCAGGAGGAATTCCTGAAATTCAGTTAATCCATAATTTTGTGATTTATGTGATTTATGACTGAAAAAGCAAAAACTTTTTAACTGCTCATATTTCTACAAAGTGTCCTTTTAGGAATAAACTCAGTAATAATCAGAGGTGTGGATTTGGGAACATTTCCGTAGACGCTGAATTAGTGTGCCTTTACCTCCACACTCGGATCTGAAGTATTCAACTTAATTATTTATGTATCACCTTTAACAAGGGCTGGGCAAATTTATCAAAACATTTAGATCCAAAAATCGATATTGTGTCAATTATTTCAGTTTTTCTCTTAAGTTTATTTAATAATATTCATTAAATGACCATATTAGGTTCAACTGTCTGCTCTTCCTTTCAATATCTGCTGTAATATTATGAAATCATTGGTACTAAAACTTAAGTTAGCTATGAGGCTAGAAATTAAACAATACTAAAATAATTAACTGTATTCGAGTTAACATGTTCAGTTAATAGTGATATTTATGTGAAGTCGTATCACTCAGCTTTACCTTTAGCAGACACTGGTCCCAAGATGCTTCTCAAAAAAGTAAAAGTATAAAATTTACATCATATAATAGAAAAAAAAAAGATTTAAGTGATTTTAGTTCATGATTTGCAGCTTGTATTTTTATACGTTGAGAAAGAGCTGAATTTATTTATTTTGGCCTGATTTTTAATATATTTTGCATATTTAAACACTAACTTCACACATTATAACCACATTTCTTAGTTAAAGCATGAATTTAACAAATTAAAATGTTATTTTGTTATGATTGTAGACAGTAGTTGGTGCTGGGCGACATAACATCCCGTCATAACCCACATTATATTAGGTTTACACTATTTTACCATTTTTTTTAGCCTTCTACAGCCTGACCGTGCAGCAGTGTGATCACTTCGTCTCTGTGCGTTTTCATAGCTGCAGGCTTAGTCGTGCAGCAGTGAAAGTCTTCCCCCCTGCACCACAAACAGCCATGTTTACGCTGTTTAAGCTCTAAAATAACTCCCCCGATTCGCCGCCCAGCACTGACAGTAGTTCAGCTCATTTAACGGGTACATTTGTTTGTTAATAATAATAACTTCTGTGTGTGTGCGTGTGTGACTCCTCGCTTGCCTTGTAACACCTGCATCTCTGTCTCTTCTCTTTAATGCTCACAAAGTAGCAACTATTCCATTCGCCACTCGATAAGTATGCCGGCCATGAGGTAACGTAACACGTCTGTTCTCACGTTTTACCGCCTAACTTCCCTTCCTGTTGTGCTTTGATGTCGTCTTTGTTCCCCTCAGCCTTCTCTTATTTTTTAATAAGACTTAAAGGACAAAATACTGCTGCTGTTTATTTATTTATTTAGTTACTTATTAATTTATTACCAGAAACTAAATTCATGCATTTTATTTATAATAAAGAGCTTGTTTTATTCAGCCAACATGTAAATTGATGTGTGTTTGGTCACAGTGGCAGTTATTCTTTATATTGATAATGAATATGGTTATATGTATGTATGTTAAATTTACATTTATTCTTTATATTTAGATATTTGGACAGTTTTTCTGTTTTATTGCTTTACAGCCTTGAGTTCAGATAATTTTTACCTGACCTTTCATCTGTTTGTGTGCATGTGTAGATTGTAGACTTTTTTTTTTCATTTTCCTTTTTACACTTTTTTGTTTTATTCAAGCTTTAAGTGTTATTTTTTATTCTTTTAGCTGTAGCCCTTCGCGATCCTGCAATGTAAATTGCATGAATCCAATTATTTATTTTTTAGTGAGGCTATTTGTGTCATAACTACATGTTTTAACATAAAAGTTTTAAATAATGAAATTAAGACTAAAACGTGAGCGTGCATGAATTCATCCACCAGTAGCAACTCTTAGTTTTTACCGCAGTTCCTGCCGATTTACAGCCGTTCTGCTGTCTGGGAAACTGTGGTTCTGTGCAGAGATAAAGTTTATGAAATATCTAAACCGTCTTTCCACATTGAAGTGCAGATAACGGTTAAAACTACATGCAGAACTGCTAGTACTAGTATTAGTGAAGCTCATCCCTCAATGTTTTTAGCAGTTGCTGCATAAAAACTGTGATAAAAGACCCTTTAATTTGGTGTTTTAACGTTTTTCTCCTTCCTGCAGAAACTCTCCAACCTTCAAGTCCTTCGAGGACAAAGTCGGGAACCTGAAAGTGAGTAAAACGTCCGCCTCTTTTATCCGTCTCCATGATGACGAAGCTGACGATCCCGCCCCGTTTCCTCTCTCTCCTCCCCAGTACAAAGTCGTCGGGCCCCGAGGGAACGGAGACGCCGTCGGCTCCCCCACCGACTCCACCCCCACTCAGGAGAACCCCCCTTTCTGAACGCTCCTCCTCCTCCTCGCTGCAATCTTCCTCACGACCTTTAGACTGTACCGGTATCACTTTTCACGGCGGATTCAGCCCAGACCTCCGATGGGAGGCGTTTGCATTTTCCTCCGCTTACCCCCCCTACCCACACACCGCCGCCCCCACGGCCTCATCCTCCTGCCTCGCTGTTGTTTCTGATGTTTAAACCTCCTCCATTACACCCCCACGGCCCCCCCTTAATCGTCCGAATACGACCGTTTTATCAGCTTTCACGAAAAAAAAGGACGAGATATTCACAGGCTTATGCAAAAAACGTGTTTTCAGAGCTAGTTTCTGATGCGTTTACGCCGCGAGCGCCCCCCCGCGGCGTGAACGATGGCTTTCGTTCGCAGGTTTAAAGGTCAGTTCGGACTGTAGGGGGCGCTTCTGATCATCTCAACCCGCCACCAACGCGTTTCATCTCAGACCGCAGCACCGGATGTAAAAACAGGAAAACCCCATTTTGTATTATAATCTATTTTACACGGCTTTGCATAACGTTTTTACATAATTTTTATCAATATGTATAAATATATGACTATAATATATTAGGGTGGAAACCAGGCAGAGGGGAAACCGGGAAGTTTTTCTCGTAAAGTCCTGGTTTGGCTTGCTAGTGCGAGTGCTAGCCGCTGAATGTCGGCCTTTTTTTTCTCTTTAAGTTGGATTGGAGGAGCGAGAGCCGATGTTCGCCGCTTCCGATGCGTTTCCTCCCACGAACCGCTTCGCCAAACGACCTGAAAACCTCCTGGAAACGTTGAGCGACCTGTGCCGATTGTTTGGGTTTAACGTCCGATTTCCGCTGCAACGTCTTCGCTCGTGTTGCCAAAAAGTAAAATAACGTAGCACCTCGCGTTTCCTGCGACAGCTTTAGGTTCTCCGGATGCAGGAGACGCGTTTTCAGGCGTTACCGCGTAGTTTTTTAACATATTAGAACATTAATCCGGAATTTCTCATCTATATCCGCTAGCAGATGAGATTTTCCTTACAACATGAGTAAATGTGAATTAAAAACAGTTTATCATGAATTATCCTGTTTTTCTTTGTTATATATTCACTTTAAGGTGACTTCTAAAAGGTCGGTTCTTACGCCATAAGGTTGAAGTTGCCAATATTTGAGTATCTGTTACAGAATTTCCTTGGAAGCCTCTGACTCTCCTCCAGCCTGTCCTCCGTACACACTACAAGAAATGCCAATCTTTGTTTTTTTTTTTTTTTGCCATTAGCTCGAAATAAATTCCTTCCGCTGCCGGAAAACGCGACGTAAACGACTCCAGGTGGATTTTTCTTGTAGTGTCGCTGTTTCCTGGCGACGGCTGGACGAGGATGACGTACTTTTTGTTTTCGGTGCCATGAGGAGATGCAGCACACGGACAGCAGAGCACGGCTTTATTTAGGTCCTGGGCTTAGCAGATGTAGATTGTATAAACATAACATAATGAAAAAAAGGGATCAGAGATGGAAGATTATGGTCTATTAATTGGGAAAATAAAGATTTTGGTTTCGTTGTATATGTTTGGTTATCAATAAAGCATTCCTTTAAATTGTACCCGGCGTGTTTTAGTTATTATCCGAACCTGCCTCTATAAATGATGGAAAATTGGGTAATTTAACTTTTTAACGTCTGTTTTACACTGAAATGTTTTTCTTTCTGTGTGGTTCAAAGATTAAATTATAACTGGATTTGAAGGCATGACTTATGATTTAGATAAAAAGTGAATAATGAATTAAATGTAAGTGACTAGATTAAATTATCTGACCGTTTTTTACTCCATAACCATGACCATACCATGATTTCTGCTAATTATGATATGAAAGGTAAGTTATTGGCAACTCATCTCACGAGCATTTCTACATAAATTATGGCATAAACTAATAAAGAAAATATTCTGTTTATACCTCACATTTTAAAGCCAATATGCTGGATGTATAAAATACAATCTGCACTCCAAAAAGAATTTAAAACATGAGAAACAACGAAATATATCCCAAAAAATCTAGAAGCTGCAAGATGTAAAAGGCAAGTTTATTCATGCACATTTCCTGTTCATAACAGTTCAAAGGTCTTTACATGAAACAAAAGCATTTTAGAACGTACTGAGAAAGCATAAAAATAGTAAAATACAGCAAAAAACATTTAAAAAATCACAAAGTACATTTTGACACATTAAACAAGCATTCCCGAATGTGCTCAGAATGCAGAAAAAAAAGTAGAATCCAGCAAAAAAACTGCAATGATCAAATTCAGAAAATTTATAAATCCCAAATTGGCTTGATTATAAGGAAGTTCAAAATTACTGCGCAGTTTTCATGCATATATGCTTGAACAATTCTTTTAAACATGGATTTAGAGTTTCTTCATTTGTTGAAAGTTTAATCTGTACTGGCTGTTTGATCCACTTTGCATCATAACAGCTAAATCTGCTTCTCCAAAGCACAAACTGCAATGAAAAGACTGAAATTATGAAAAACACTAGAGTAAGACTGGCTATGTTGGGAACATAGAATACACTAAAAGAAATGGACTTAAAAACAACACTGAAAATCACGAAAAGAAATTATTTAAACACCTGAAAAAAGGTTTTAGGCATAAACATCCCTCTCATACTGAGCCGGAAGCTCCAAAACTCCCATTATTTTTACATTTATTTAGTAAATGCAACGTAAACTATGTAAAAGGTCGGAATAAATTATAGTAAAGTTATACATTAAAATTAATTAATTTTGTCTAATATTGTGGACTACTTATTACTTAGAAATTGCAATGTATTATGTTTTTTTTTTATCTGGTATAGATGCGGTATTTTTCATTAGATCAATTTAATTTTTTTGTTTTCTACATGGTTATTATTATGGTTAGTTCATGAAGGTGCAGTTCCATCTTTTCACCACCAGAGAGAGACATTTTTCAAATAATTACAGATTTGGTGCTGCACGCTGTTCCTGGGAGGAGTTCGTTGGGCAACAGCTGTGGGAAGTATTTTTTCTATGATGACATATATACTCATTACTCACAAAATGTTCAAGATATTCAGCTTTTTGTGTGATGACAACATGAACATAGAATGTACTATGACTTTTACAGGTTTACTTTGGGTTTCATTTCATGCTGTTATATAACAATATGATTAACCACGAGGAAACAAACAGAACACTCCACGTGTTATTGAGGTTATATTTTTTGACTCATTAAATTGTTTGAAATGAAGAAATTGACTTGTCATTATTTTAAATAAATGTCTTATTAACTATTATAATACCATAGCCTAAACATAAAGTTTTCTAAGTTTTGAATATTTTTTACATCATCAAATATCTTCAATTTTAAAAAAGAGAAAACTCTACAATGAGTGAAATTACAGATATTTAATTTTACATGTAAGATGTCTAAGAATAAATGATGTCTAACCTACTTGGAACAGTTTCCATGTGGGAACTAGGTTACAGTTTATTACCGGGGTGTCACCAAATAAAGAAAAGAAAAAAAAGTCTGCGCCACGCCCCCTTGCCTACGTCACCATCCTCCCCTATAAAAACTCGCGCAGCCCCCTCCATTGTACAGAGAAGCAGCGTTAAACTCTTTACGGACCTTGGAGGGTTACATTTACCCAAAACTTATTTTCAAATGGGCCCCGTCGCCTAGCGTTTACCCCCCCGTCCTCGCCAGCTGAGTTGAATCGGTGCTAAAGAACATCCAGCACGTCCGGGTGAGTCAAAGCGCGAGGTTAAAAGCTTTGCGCCGCGGAGGTGACGGTTAGAAAATGGTGGTTCGGGCTCGCGCTTAACGGTGGTGGGCGCCCGTTAACGGGGCTGGCGATGATAGTAGCCGGAGAAAACAAGTCAATTTTATGACTTGTTTTAAAAAACAAAACGTTTGCGTGACTTTCTAGCCGTTGTTGTATTTGTAAATCTTTCAGAGAAAAGTAAAATTGTCAGTTTGTGATTTGCGTGAACGTCAACTGTCAGAACCGTCACGAGCCTGGGTTTGGCTTTTTGGGTGTTTCTTTTTTTTTTTTTCTCCCTCGTTTTGAAACAAAATGTCCTCGGAACTGAGGATGGAGCGCCCCAGGAGCTCTCGGATGACCATATATGAGCACGCGCCATCCTCGCGCCAGGACTGAAACGGCGTAAAATGTCGTTTTTTACTGCAGTGTGGCTGAATGTAAACAACAAGGACCCCTGCAAAACACGCGATGACGTCACCATGCTGACAGGCGGACGTGCAGCACGAGCCAGATAAATCTGGCTTATGTGATAGAGATGGATTCATTTTACCTTCTTTCTAAACGTGTTTTCTGCTTAAATTGATAATATTTGATCAATTTCTCTTATATATTTGGGATAAATGGAAATAAGAACAATATGGATGGCTTATTTATCATAAAAATGTAGTTTTTTTGTATTATGAGAATAAAACGGGTAAAACCAACTTTTTTTGTTTTGACAATTATAAATGCTTTGTTTTGCTTTTTTTAAAATGATTTTGTTCATTACAGGTTTGTCCATAAATGATAGTCTGCATATTGTTTGGAAATATCCATATAATGCAGGATTTCCTTTCCAGGTTTCCATCAAGCACATTAAAGTGACCAATAACCGAAGAATGGCGGCTATTCCAGCAGGCGGTTCTCTTGTGGCCACCACTGATTACTACCGAAGTGAGTAAACCCAAACTATTAAACATTAAATAGCATTTCTCTCCTGTCTTTTTTGTTTTTATTTATTTTTGTCACAAAAATGCAAGTATTAAGGGTTAATCATGATTTAAATTTAACAAACCCACCCTCTTGTGACTTTTCCTGGAATATTTCCATTATTTAAGATGTAAACATGAGCATTCTTGGTGTCTAAAGACTAAGCCTGATCTTCCTCCTGCAGGGCGCATCGGCTCCACGTCCAGCAGCAGCTCTTGCGGCAGTTCGGAGTACAGTGGGGAGGTCATCCCTCACCATCCAGGTTAGACATCTTTAAAAACTATCTGGTACCCTTTTTTTTTTTTTTTTTTCTGTGCTGGGGATGGATA
Organism: Craterocephalus amniculus; assembly: GCA_036024015.1. Lineage (NCBI taxonomy): Eukaryota > Metazoa > Chordata > Actinopteri > Atheriniformes > Atherinidae > Craterocephalus > Craterocephalus amniculus. Next base: position 4,077 of record JAVQJG010066962.1, on the reverse strand, counting down.
AGAACCAGTCAGAGACCAGTTTTACCAGTGAAGCGTCTCTGATGCTGTTTTCTGAGTGTTGCCACAGTGACGGTCGTTTCCTGAAAGGCTTTGAGTCAGACGTAATCTCTCGTTTCTGATTCTTTCTAATGTTTTGCAACTTCATGTTGAGCCACTTTGCACTGGGATGATTCATGTGTCGGTGAGTGGGAAGGCCTGGCACACGCCCAGTGAGTCTGGGTTTAGCAGCAAGTCTCTGTGCGTCGGGAACTAAAAACTCCCCATGACGTCCTGGCAGGGCTGCACAGAAATAAACCGTGGGCGCAGGAAGCCGTTAGTTTGACTTCAGTGGAATAAATACACAAAGAACCTTAATATTTCTGTTTCATAGCTGTTTATGTTGGATTTATATCATACAGATGTAACCTTAAAACTCTGTTGGAGCCATTATATCATCATTTACTCCACAGCATGGTAGCGTGTAACCAATAGATATTGCCCCCTTCAGGTGGTTTGAGGATGTTTTCCAGATATTTTTATCCTGTCCAGGAGGTTTCTATCTGGTAAATCTACTGATCAGCAGTGATGCCATTGTTTATCACATCTTTATCACTATGTTGCTAAGAAACCTTTATTTAGACCTAGACATGAGGATGAGCCACTTCCTGTCCAGCTTTCCACCAATCAGTGCTTAGATGCAGGGTGATGTCCAATCAGGAGCAGAAAAGAGGGAAACTGGTTCTCTGTGGCTGGAAGCTGAGCTGGTTTAGTGAAGATGGAGCGAGATGGTCTAGTTTTACGTATGCAAATGATCAAGTTATTCATTAATCGATAGTTCTTTCATCTTAAATCTTCTCAGCAGGAACAACACATTCACTAATGGAACAATGCAAACAAAGTTATTATTATTACATTATAATTAGTGGTGGTAGTATTAGTATGAATTTAATCTAATTAGATTATTATGTCTGGTCAGAGGACAGCTTCTCCTACAGGCTCGATTGATTAAAATTAATTTATTTTAATAGAGTAATTTCCTAACAAGTAATTGTTTGCACCGAGGCTGTCCTGGAAAACATTGTCAGAATTTTCAGAATTGAACTTCTAATTGTGGACGCTTGGATCAGAAACGTTTTGGAGGTTTCAGGGTTAAAGAAGGCAGGTATGTTTAGTACGGTTGTGAACATTGAATCGAATATCAGAATTTTTAATTTGAAATTGTTAAAATCAATGTTAAATCTTTTTTCAAATACATGCAAAATTACATTTTTTCAAATTTAACTTATTATTTCTATCTTTTTACTCGTCAGGCATTATAGTTGCAGAATGTCTTTAAGAAATTTTTTTTTTTTGTTTTTCTCTACAAAAATCGGAAATATTGAAGAATCACAATTTAAATCAAATCAATACAAAAAAAAATCAAAGGAATCGAATTGGTAGGAAAGCCATCGCCCCGACCCTGAGATTTAATAAATGTGTTTGTTTTTTTTTCTCCTTAAGGACTCCCCAAGCAGGACTCGGGCCACTGGTGGTCCAGCTTCTTCTTCGGGAAGCAGCCAGGGATGACCCCGCTGACCGAGGAGGCGCAGCAGAAGTGAGTCGCATCGTCCGGTCTGCCCTTACGTAGCCGTCTCCGAGTCGCTAACGTTTCCTGTCCCTCTCCGGCAGGGCGGGGGTCGCGGTGACGAACGGGCAGATCACCTGCGTTGCCAGGGAGATGGTGATGCAGCGGCAGGTGAGCGAGAGCAGCGACGCAGGAAGCCCCACCTCCTCCTGATCCGCGCCGCGCCCCGGGGGGGATTGAACCAACGAGCAACGCTAGGTGACGGGAAACCGTCCCATTTCCCTTTTTGTTTTGTTTTTTGTATCTTGTTTCCTCGTAGTGTAGGCTGCGTTACAATTTTGCATCCTTGTGTTTTTTACTGAAGACCAAAAACGAGAAAAAAAAGCTGCCGACAAGTGGCTTCCACATTTGTAACGTTGTGTGTTTGTAATATTGTGTGATTCACACTCATGCCTTTTTGTTACATTTTCTCACCTGTCATTGCAATAAAGTTAGACTGTTGCAGCCTGACGGCCTGAGTGTGTCCCGTTTTTTTATTATCATTTAAGTCCTCCGTTAATTCACTGCCATGTAAAACTGCATGGAATAAATTTAGTTTTTAAATGGAATACAAAATATAAGATTTTTTAGAAATGAATACAGATTTAAAAATAAAAACAAAAAAAAATACATGTATGGATTAAAAACAGACTGAAATCAAATATAAAGTGAGTAAATAAAACACTTAAAATCAGTAAATGAGTAAATTTGAGTAAATAAAATGTAAACCTTGAATTCTTTTAGAAATAAAGATAAAACCCATATGTTTATCTGGACTTGATGTCAGAAAATGTTACAGGCTGATAAACACAATTGGATTAATATTAAATGGACTAATAGATACACATAGTCACAATTAAGCAAATATGAGTAAAATGACTTCAATTTTGTCGTCGGAAAGAAAATAGTCTAGAAATAGTTTTAAGGAAGTAAACAAAGAAATTTAAATAGAATTAAATAATCTGAATAAATGAAATCTCATGTTTAGTTTTTTTTTATTAAATCATTTATTATTCCTGTTGGTCATTGGCTCAGTAGTGACTCATCTTCTTGTAGTCAATAAAGAAAAAGTTAAACACAAACTTACATTAAAATAAGCAACAATGTACACAGAGAAATAAAAATAAATTTAGTAGTATTGATCATTTACACTTAGCCGATTTTTATCTCGGCTCTATGGATTAAAAGCCAGCGGGAGTTCCAAACTGATATCTTATTTCTTTTTATTTTATTCTATTAATCTAGTTATTTTAATGTTTGCTGTTATGATGGAGGAAACCATGAAATTTAAAATATGTTGTAAATTTTTATTGCTTTTAATAAATCTAAATGGATCTAAAGCAGCGTGAGGTAAGGAGGTAAAATCATCCCTGTGGAGATGGAAGAAGAAAAGCCCACCGTGGTGCAGCTGCTGGTTCGATTCCTGGATAATAAACTCCCCCAACTATTACTTTCAACCTGAAACTCATCTTTGATGTTGTCTTGGTTGTAACAGGAAATTTCTGTGTAACCTAGAAACCATGTTGTGAAGTAACTATAGTAACAGATGTCTCAATAAGCAAGATGTCTGCTTCCTGTACAGGAAACACATTATCACCTCAGTTACAGCGGTAAACACGTTTCCACAAAAAACACACCATGATGCCAGAATCGTACCAGTACCTCAGTATTAGCCGAGTCCTTCACTAACAAAAGTTACTATGATGGTTATAGTTTGTGGACCTGACAAGATACAAACTGAACAATAAGAAAAAAACAGGATTTTACAGAGTAGCCTAAAAGATGCATACAGACATATTACATGTAGACATATATTCATAAATAAATACATGCAAAATGAATGCATGTACATTTACGTTCATACATACATGCAAAAATATGCATAAATATATATATATATATAAATATGTGCATATACATTCATACATGCATACATACAAATACCTACATATATATACATATAGGCTATATACATACACATACATAAATACAGACATATAGATATATATACATAAACATACAAAGATACGTACATAAATAAACATACATATATACATACATACAGTTTTACAAATGTATATTCAACACATTTGTATACACACATATATATGTACACATATATATACTAACATACATACATACAAAAGATACATAAATATATACACTTATACATACATAGATTCATACATGCATGTGTACATACACAAACACAATTATATATTATATTTATACATAATTACAAACATAAATGCATACAAACATAATGTCATACTTATATGCATACATATATACATAAAAACATACATACATTCATACATATACATATGAAACATATATACATTGATATAGACAAACATACAAACATACATGTATGTTTTATATACAAACATTCATGCATGCATACATACATTGTATAGATATATTTACATACATGCATACAAACATAAGGTCCTACTTATATGCATACATATACATACATACGTCCACATATACAT
>JAVQJG010066951.1:0-19004 GCA_036024015.1 Craterocephalus amniculus | reverse complement strand
ACAGACCTCCTCTCGAGAGTTATGTATTTTGTCCTTTTCCTCAAACAAAGAATTGTCAATTGAAATAGCATAATTCTGGTGTTTGTCTCTTTTCTTATAATGCTGAATTAAACCAACATGACTCCTTCTGATATTTAAAAGGTAAAATGACTTCAGTATTCTATTAAAGACAATGTACTAAAAAACTTAAATCAGTTTTAATTACTGCAATGACAACAGGGAATATGTGATTTCTGAAACATGTAAATGTAAGTTTTTAATAACAGTCAATATGAATATAGTGCCTCTCGCCCCTTGACAGCTGGGATAGGCTCCAGCACACCCGCGACCCACTTGGATTAAGCGGTTCAGAAAATGGATGGATGGATGGATGAATATAGTTTAACATGAAAATGGAATAATGGTTGATACTTATGATACTACAACTACTAAAACCACAGCTACTAATACTACTACCAACTAAGGTTTTTATTTATTTTATTCCTATTCACTGGTTGGCTGTGTCTAGGCGAATAGCTATAACATGGCTACTCTACAATTATATAGTTCTTTTTTATACTTATATCAAAAAGCAGCTTTTAAAAGGTGTGACCACTATGCATTATTCTCAGGGAGAATATTCATTTTTTGCTTCCTTCTCTGTCAAAATGACCCAACACTCCTCCAATTAAGTTGAGGTTTGATTTCTGGGAAGGACTCGTCACCACATAAGACCTGCTGCCTCTGATTTTAGTGCAGTTTTTCCTGTCATCTAACATTCCTCAGGCTTTCCTCTCAGGTTCACTTCCTTAAGAAGATCTTTATGCCAGCCATCCTTTCATGGAAACCATTTTTGATGAGACATCAGGGACATCATCTACTAGGTCTTCTTTTGTCCTCCACTTGTCCAGTTACACCCAGCACTATGATGAGATATGTCATGCTTTTGATTAATATTTTCATGTACTGTAAATTACTTTGTTAAAATATACTATTTGATGTGGATCACAATGAGTAACGCTTTTTACAAACACAACTGAATATATGACACCATTATTTGTCTTTATAACTGGCTTCCTACAATTTAAACAGGTTGTTTGATAAGTTGTCAGTCACAGATGTAACACTGTTCATCAGTTTAGTGCCTTTTTTCATACATGAATGGTTTATAGGTCAGTGTTAAGTGGCTTAACAGACAAAAAACAACAAAAGAAAACATGCTCCGCTTAGAAGGGTTGAGTTCAAAGACTGGACTGAAGGTGAGTGAAAAAACAGCCAATGTCCAAAGAAAGAAGACTTTCTGCAATCCTGGTGAACTATTATCGAAGAGTACATTAATCTTGCTAATTGAAAGCAGAATATAAACATATGAGCATCGGCTAAATTAAATTTCACAGCACTGTCTGTAAAAGTTGATGGAAGCAAAACTTACAAAGTTTGATTGGTGCAGAGCTTATTTTAAACTGAATAGTTATCAGACTTGTAAAAGTGGTTTGTTTTTCTATAAAATGATTCTCAGGTCATACCTGACAGCTTTAACTTGATATTTTCTTTGAGTAAATTAGATATTATTCCACAGTCAGATAGATGTTTGTTGAACCAAAGTGGAGTGATGAACATCATGGTGACATTATCCGTTAGTGATGAAAATAATTGGTTCAACAACGAGACAGAAAAAAGTAGGACAAATGTAATTACATGAAGTATTTTTAGGTCAGAGGACACTTAATAGTGCTTTGTTTGAAAGCCTCCTGCTTTAAAGATATATCCATCAGGGGGCCCCTGGTCTGTTGCTATGACAATATTCTGAGCCAAACACAGAACACACACTTGGGGAACATCAGTTACCAAATTTCAGAGGAAATGAGCACAAGCCATTCAGCTGCATAGCTGATGTGCTGAGATGAGAGCACGCCCTCAAGCGAGTCTAAGACTCATTACAATTATGATAAATGCTTTTCTCCTTTCATGTGGTTCTGCATTATGTTCTGAATAGTTTTAGACATCTTTCTTGGCTTTGCTTGGATTGGATTCTCTCTGTGTTTTACTCAGCTTTGTGCATTTTTAAAGATGTTTTTGTGGAATAAATGAGTTGTGATATTTATTTTAAAGCAGATTCCACTTCAAAAAGATTTATTCAAATGCTCCCTTGTTCCTCCTCCGGACTTTGCGGGCCTCTTCCCAGACCACAGAGAGAATGAAATATTACGAAAGATCCAGAAAACCATCTTTTCTTTTTCTTTTTTTTTTAGGAAGCACGGGAGGAGGTCTCATTTCCTCTTCCAAGTCTTTGTTCTGCACAAAGTAGGTGTTCCACCAGCTCTGAGCGACACACGTACTTCAAATCTGCATTGTATGTTTAATAAATAAGCATTATTTCATTTTGCCTTCTTATCAAGTCAACTGTGTTGCTCTGCTTCCAAGTATAATCACATGCTTCAGGCAGCAGAGCTGGAACTGCAAAGCTGCCACACTGTAGTTGTTCTCTGTTGCAGCCAGAGGAGAACAGAGGAGGCTCAGATTTCTTGGCCTGATATTGCTGACTTCCCAATGCCCCCTTCACGTTCTGCAAAAAAGTTGGGCATATAAGAGCAGCATGGATATATGTTAGTTTCACTAACATACTCAAGATTAAATTTGGATCTCTTTCTTTTCTTTAAAAAAATTTTTATATTAGTATTAGATAAACTATTAATCGATAAATTATTGAAACCAACATGTAACATGTTTTTAATTCACGCAAAACAATATCCTCAGTTATAATTTTTGTAAAAACAAAAAACAAGCATGCATCATAGATCCAATGGTATTTGTAGATATACACCATTTTCTTATTGTTTTTTGTTGTTTTACTGGCATTTTTCTACTGGCATCTTCCATCATTAACCAATAAATGTGTCAGTCATGTAGAGTAGCTATTGCACACAAATCTTGAGCAACCCCTCATTTCTTGTATGTTTCAAATAAAGAAAAACTATGTGTAATGATATGATGAAGCATGCAAACATTTTAAAAATTTTTATGAAGCCATTCTTGTGAGTTTGTGCGATTCTAACAAGGTTGAAAAATCTATATTTTTCAAGTTCTCCGGGCTTCCTGAAGGAATTTCCAATGTTCCACTTTTGATGTTTTTGTTAACATGATTCCACTCTGCTTTAGAAATGTTGAGACCAATAGGTTCTGAGAAGGATTAATGACCTTCAATGATTTTAATCCAGTTCTAATGCTATGTGGCGTCCTCAACCTTTTCTATGTGGAGGACAATTGCTCAAGATCATTTTCAAAGATCGAAGTGCATAAGTAATTGCAATAATTGCAAGTAAGTGCAATATATAGCTACTTCATTAAATGTTGCAAAATGAAAAGTCTCGCCCCATAAGTAGCCTACTTTGTTTCAGACAGAGGTTAAGAGAAAAAAATCCAGAAGGCTTTTCAAAGATGAACGCAACACTCAATAACAAATGTAGGCCTGGTAAAACCTAGTTAAACTGTAAAATAAACCAACGAGTGAACACCCAGTTAACTAAACAAAAACGAGCAAAAACGTAGCCATTTACAGAAACAGTAAACGTGGACACTACATATAGAGCAGAGCAGCAGCATCTGAGGGGTCCTTGAACGCACCATTTGACGGACAATCCCACAATCCTAATCCAGAGAGTGAGGATGTACAGCAGCAGCCGCTTAAACGCGCATTTCGGCGGTGACTAACTAAACTCCGCTGAGGCTTTGTTCCCTCACACCTTCAGGCTGTATTTTCCGGCGACAGCCGTTTAATTAGTCGGTACATTTTCCCTCAGGAGCCGGGCTTCGCAGACGTTACGTGGGGACAATGGAATCTAGCATTATCCCGGACAGTGTCCGCCCTCCGAGGCTGCAGCCGGGGATTGGATTCGGTTCAGGACCAACCGGGACCCTCCGCTCCTCTCTCCGGCCTGGGGTTACGGTCCCCATCGCGCCGCTGCTGCCCCCCTCGGCGTCACTGTCCGCTTCGTCCGGGCCTCCTCCGCCTCCGCCGCCGCTGCAGCTCCACAGCCTGTACGGCAGCGTGGGAGCCGTGCTGGGGCCGGGGGCCGGCGGCCACTGCAACCCCGGGAACCCGGCGGTGCTGAAGGAGGCGGTGGAGGCTGTGGTCCGCAGCTTCGCCAAACACACGCAGGGCTACGGCAGAGGTAATGTCCGGCTGTGGTTGTGTCTCTGCAGACGTGGATATAAGTAATGAGTGGTGATTTGTGTCAGTATCAGATTGTATGGGGATGTTTGGAGAGAGCCACTTTCAGCTGCGCCATTTGTTTGGAGCAACGGAGCAAACAGGCATTCGTGTAAGGCTGCACTTAAACCATGTTCTTCCACAAGTTTAACTTGTATAATCATTTCATCATGGTGATTAACCTTAAGGTATGAGGGGACAGTATTACACAAATATTTATTATAATTAATTTGTTATGACATTCAGCTTTATTAGGCAGAAACTCTGCGTCTTGACAGCAACTTATCAACTAGTCAGTTCTGACCCAGCAGCGGTTTCAGTGGTTTGGTGAGGATTATGTTGTGTGGATTTGGGCCAGATTGGGTGGAGATTTGGAAAATTAAGCTATATCTGTCCAATTATGGGGCCATATGTGGTGATCTGAATGTGGTTCAGTGGAGCAATCAAACTTGGCCGGATGTACTTGTCATTGACAACATATCTGTGCTGAACGGAGTCATCCAATCCAAACTATGTGTTTATCATACCAAGAATTACAAGATGGAAGTTGTTTATAGATTTGTTTGGGAACTTACAGATTTATAATGTCATGGTTTACCCTCTCTGCTCTACCAGTGGAAAATAGAAGGAGCCATATGTTCTAACATTAGACCAGAAGTGGAAACAGTGTTAGTGGTTGGAAGAGGAAGAGAAGTCTTCTGCCCCTAACTAATAGGATTTATTTCCAAAAGCTTGTCCCTGAATGCACGGACTAACAGCTTTGTCCCTACTCCATCCCATTTAGACTACTTAATACCTCCACAATAACAGAAGACTGTTGAAGGGGGATTGGCAACACTACACAAATTTTTCAAGGTGTTTATGTGTCACTGTTGATAACCATAGCATCCTTTTGACTATTGTAATTAAAAGTGAATCATAAAAACATTTCTGGGCACACAGTTTAAATCACAGCCTGTTAAAATGTCACTCTGTGGGTCAAAGTTTGGAACGGCATCACTTTTTCACGCGATCTTGTCTCCAAGTTTCCTGCCTTTTCACACTTTTATCTTTACGGAAATGGCCAGAGACTGGTACTAAACAGGCTGAAAGGTTTTATCTTACCCCTGTGTGCTCACATTGTTTCACCCCTAAGGAAACAACTGTGCATGATTTGTAAAATACATTCACAATATCATGTTACATCTCGTAGTACCATTTGAAGTTATAGTTATTTAGAAGTCTCTGTGTGCAGTTTGTCAGGGTGTTGATTTAGGATGTCTCAGTGTCTTTATCTAATCCCAGATTGATTCGGAGATGTTGAAATGGACCATCTGTTGCAGGATTCCCTCTTGCTGAACATGCCTTTTTTCACCCTGGCAGCGTATTTGGACACACTGTAAGGCTGCAGAATTACTTTGGGACCAGGCGCCTCCCTGATGGCAGTGCAGGGTGGATCGGCGTAAATAAACATCTGAAAAGCACATAAACCTTGTTTTATGACTTACTAACAACAGGATGACAGGATATGCTGGCTGCTTTACTGCCTCTTAGTGGGAGACAGATGAATTATTTACATTACATACATTTAAAAGATTCACATTTTGAAAATCACAACACACCTTTTAGTTAGTATAAGTTGTATTTTAGTTGGTCTACATAGCGAGAGCTAAACTGAGAGACTACTCTTCCATCTCTCTGCAGAGTGCAGACCCAAACCGAAGCAACTATTTCTGACTCAATTGAAAATTTAACTGCTCTGCTTTGTTTTTGTTTCCTATTGGAAGAAATATGACTTTGTCTCATGAGCACTTGAAGTGTTGAGGATGTTTCTCTTTAAACAGCTTCTTTCCTTTTGGCTCCTACTTGTTTTTTTCCCAGTGAAAGACAAAAACACACTAACTCTGCTTATAATAATAAAAAAAAGGTGTTTGATATAGCCCAGTGATGAGGTCTGTTTTGTGTTTGTGGCCTTCAGTAAACGTGGTGGAAGCTTTGCAGGAATTCTGGCAGATGAAGCAGACCAGAGGTGCCGACCTGCGAAACGGAGCTCTGGTTGTTTACGAAATGGTCCCATCCAGCAGCCCTCCGTACGTCTGCTATGTTAGCCTTCCAGGCGGCAGCTGCTTTGGAAGTTTCCAGGTACCTGATCCGTATTTTATACGTGATTAAAAGAGGATGCTGGTGTCTTTGATGTCAGTAAATATAATTTGTGTTGGTAATGTTTTCGTGCCATCCTCTTTCGGCTGTATATTTATGTTTCTGTTTCTGTTTTCTTCATTTTCTGACAGTTTTGTCCCACAAAGGCAGAGGCGAGGCGCAGCGCTGCCAAGATTGCTCTGATGAACTCTGTTTTTAATGAACATCCTTCTCGCCGAATAACGGACGACTTCATTGAGAAAAGCGTGAATGAGGCACTGGCCTCCTTCAATGTGAGTTATAACAGATACTGTTCAACGGTAGAATAGGTTCATATATACACTATATATAATTGCAACTTACATACAAATCTTCTTTAAATTTCTATAAAACATGCAAGTAATAAAACCAACCAGTTGTTGTTGTTTGTTGACAGGGAAACAGGGAAGAGGCCGATAATCCCAACACAGGGATCGGGGCGTTCCGCTTCATGCTGGAGTCCAACAAAGGAAAGTCCATGCTGGAGTTTCAGGTGAATAAAAAGGGAAACATTTTGCTTAAAAGTTCTGTGTGAATGCAAAGATGCATCATACCAAGAGTTAAAAGTAATTTTAAAGCGATTTTTGGCTTGGATGACTTTTAGCATACCAACCCTTGACTTTACTCGCTGCTGTTTTAGAAGCACATGTGACCTGTTTTATCGTTTATTAAGAGCAGGCAGCTCTAAGCTGGAACGTCTTAACCCTGCATGTAATTGGAAACAGCAAGTCTGAAGGCAGGATTCTTGGCTTCCAATATTAACCGACTAATGTCTGAACTCTCTAAAGTGAGTATGGACTCTCACTCTTGCTGTTTTGGGTGTCTTTTCTGTGCTTCAGGAGCTGATGACTGTGTTCCAGCTGCTGCACTGGAACGGAAGCCTCAAAGCTATGAGAGAGCGGCAGTGTTCCCGACAGGTGCTATGAGACATTAAAGACATCTCACACATAGCTTCAATCATTCAAGTGCAGGAGTCGCACTTAGTTTTCACAAAAAAAACTTTATAGCTTGACAAATCATGTCAAGTTCTTTCCATAAAGATGCAGCTCAGGGTATGTTTTTGTTCTCAGCATCATTATTAGACAGTTTATTAAATGGTTAAAAATGTCATAAACATAAACGAAAGTTCTACAAAAATCATTCATTTTAGCCATCAACTTATTTGGAGACACACTTAAAGCAATGATACTAGAAAATAACTTGTAAAACGGGTTATGTGGTTGAACTTTCAGGAGGTGCTGGCTCATTACTCCCACCGGGCCCTCGACGATGACATGCGCACTCAGATGGCGGCCGACTGGGTGAACCGAGAGCAGAGCGTGGCGGGCACCATCGCGCAGGAGCTGGCCTCGACAGAGCGAGAACTGGAGGACGCCAGGCTGGCGGGCAGAGAACTGCGCTTTTACAAAGAGAAAAAAGACATCATGATGTTAGCCGTGGGTCAGCTCAACGCAGCCAATGCAGCCACTCTGCCCTCACACTAAAGCTTTGTGGAAAACACACCGCTGACACTCTGCAGGATTGCCGGTTACAGTGTTGGTCACTTTTCTGAACATTTAAGGTTTTGTTTTGCTACAGAAAACAGCTATCAGGCCTTGACTAACAGTAGGGTGCCACTTTCTATAAAAGAAACACTTGTCGCTGTAGCCCTTACCTCTTTGTGCCTACTAATCACAGAAAAAGAGTGCTTGCTATACCACCTGGTGTCTATAGATCTTCACTTTTTCACACTGCATTTACTTAAAGTAGAGCTACAGAAACAACGTCTTCTGATGATCAGTGAATGTACTAAACACATGCGGAGTTTAGATCCCAGAATCATGTTTCTTCACGGTTCTGATTTGTTTGCATAGTAAGATACTAAAATACTTGGATTTTATACTATAGGAAATCAAACACTAGACATTTATGAAATACCAAACAGAGGTCACTCCGACAGTATAAATCTGACAGGCTGCTCGACTTCATCCAGTTTCACTGTAAGTATGTGAAAATTTAGAATAGTACTAAAAGTTAAGCTTTGAAACACACATTATGATTTGTGGGTACTTTGTAAAATATGTCGGCAGACGACTGCTCTGACTGCAGCTCAGGGTTTTACAAAAATCAGATGGAGAACCGTCGCTATGTTGTCTTGTTTATGTTTGTTTGTGAAGGCTCTGGGCTTTGTTAGAAGCTGTTGTGCGCTTGTTGACCTTGACACTAGTCGAATGTATATTTTCAGTGTACTCTCACCTAAAGGACCTACAAAGAAACTCTGTTACACTATATGACTTGTTCGTGTGATACAGATTGTGTTTGTCATGTGTTTCAGTGAGACGTTTTGGAAAGATGGTGCTGATGAGGACTAAAGGTAGTGTTGGGAGGAAAAATATGGCCGGAAAATTAGTTTGGAGTTTTAACCTCATTAACTTTTTAAGAAACTGCAAGCAGAGGTTTTTTTCTGTGGTAGCACTTGTATATCTGCAGATGAAAAACATGTAACATAACTAGCACTTTCAGTCAAATCTTTATATGTCTCCATCTAAAATATATTTTAAACATTATAAGGATGAAGGCATTTCAACAAGTAGCCTTTTTAAGAGCCTGTGTAAATGAGGCGAGAGTTTAATTGATGAGTGGCTCTAGTTTAAGGGAAATGTGGGCCGAAATGAGTGGAAGTTAAACAGCAGGAATGCTCATTCTTGCTGCCAAATGCTGAATTGTCAACAGCAGAAACTGATTATACAAAAATTGAGGAGAAGGCAAATAAAAAATACAAGAAGAAAGGATTGAGTATATGATAAAGTCCAGATCAGTTTTTCTTGCTAGTTCTCTCCTCTGGGACATTGTGCGTTGAGATTGGCAACATCCAACGTTCAGATCTTTTAAAAAAACCCAAAATGTTACATTTTATTTAACAGGGTCTTTACAGGGACATGTTTTTATTGATTAATGTTACGTTATCTACATGTAATAATTTGGGGAGATTTGCTTGAAGAAGTAGATGAAAGTGTTAACATCATGCTAACAACTGCCTCATTGAGCAGTGGGTTACAACAGTTATAGCATGGCTCTGCCCAAAGTTGGCAAAAAGGCATTTCCATGTTAAATCTAGGAATCTGAATGGCTACAAAGTCAGAACAGTAAAAAAAATAGCCATTTTAAATTCATAGGAGGTTGTGGACACTTTCAGGAGGCTTTGATGGTTGCCTAGTGACTGGTTATCATCAAAACAACTGTTAGAAAGTGTAAGCAATTTGAGGGTTTAAATCTTCTCATTTGTGTCAAAATTCCTATAATTGCCATTTGATTACGTAGGATTTGCTTAAAAATGCTAACCAGTACAACTTTATAAATGTGTTTTACTTGTTTATAACTCAAATCTGTGTTGTTGAGGACGGCATGGAAGAGACAGCTCTCTTTAGTATTGAGTAAAAAACCAATGAACACTTTTACCTCATATCTGCAGCATTAATCCCCTGTTGCTGTTTTGTTTTTTTCCTTTAAAAATAAAAAAATCTGATTTCATACATATAAACATCTACCCAGCATCTTTTTCAGTGATTGTATTGTCTTATGAGCCATTTAACAGCATCTGAAATGTGACTGATAAGTACAAACTCAGTGTTTCAGTAAGATTTTATAGGACTGATTCTTGGGATCATAAATATTTTTTTCAAGATGCTCTATAGGTTTGCTTTCAATTTTGTTACTTTTACTAAAAGCCATTAATCTGAAGGTTTTTCATTCAGATGCCTTTGAGTTTTCTTTGTGGTCGTTATCAGTTAAAGTTTTTCTAATCAGTATTTTTCTGCCATTTCAGGAAGAAAACAACTTTTTTTTTTGCCTTTGATGCATGATGTTTTAGATTCTAATTTTTCATATTCAGCACAGTATTGTTTTATAAGTCTTTCTCAAGGCCCTAACTGTGTATTTTCTATGAACATTTTGTACTCCATGTTTATACTTTTGGTAGAGTTACATGTATATGTAATAAAACAGTTGATACAAATGCTGCAGACTTAGTCAGATCTCTTGTTTTCCTGGCTTAGTGCAGCTAAATGGAATCAAAATGGAAAAAACTTCAATGGTAATGTTATTATTTTAATGGGATTATTTTTATTTTTAAAAAAGATTAAGTTTTATGCTATTCCAAATCCAGTCGTAATAACGGATGACTCATCTGAGTCAAGGTTGAGGAACTGCTCTAACAAAACAAAAACAAAAACCCAGATCTAATAGAAACAAATTTATTTCTGCATGTACAATAAAACTTAACAAGTCAAGCAATAAGACATCTTGCTGAAGTTCAAACTGCATCCGGATAGGGAAGAAAGGTGATTTAAGGGGTATGAGTATTTCAGAAATCGTTAATCTATGAGGATTTGAATGGTAAAAAAAGAAATAACCAGTGAGCAGCAGTTAGAGTCAGATTAGAAAAGGCATACTTGTTGAAGATGATGGGAGGCAACAGGAACTTGAATAGACACTAGTTACGAACAAGATGTGCAGAATATCATCTCTTAATTCACAACACACTTTGAAGTTGATGGACTCTTGTAAGCTTAGAACGGGACTTTGAAGCCACCATTTACACAGGGTCACCAGAATTAGATGTAAAAATAGAAAAATGTCCCCTCAGTTTTGATATCAGGTGTCCCATTCAAATGGTGAATTTGGTGTAAACAACATGCAGGCATTGATCCATCTGGGAGCCATGCAATTGGGTGGTGGAAATGTTCGTGACACATTCAGTACCAGCTGAGCATGGTTTAAAAACCACAGCCTAATTTTGTTGCTGACCAGGTCCATCCTTTTATTAACACAGTGCATCATCTTCTGAAGGCTGCTTCCAGCAGGATGTCACAAAGTTCAAATAATCTAAAACTAGAACATGATAGAGTTCCCTCTAATCCAACTGTCTCAATAGTCACCAGATCTCAATCCAATAAATCCAATCCAATAAAGGATGATGCGGAACGGCAGAATCACATCATGGATGTTCAACCAACAAATCTGCAACCGCTGTGTGATGCTGTCATGTCAGTATGGTGCAAAACCTTGAGGAATGGTAAATGGTCTATACTTGTAGAGCATTTTTCTAGTCTAGGCAACCACTCAAAGCGCTTTTACATGACATTCACCCATTCATACCCATTCACACAGCACCTATATTGAAACATACTCGGTGCTAGGATCTAACCATTCACACACATTTATACCCCCGATAGGCACATCGGGGGGCAACGTAGGGTTCAGTGTCTTGCCCAAGGACACTTGGACATGTAGCAGGTTGAAATCGAACCACCGACCTCCTGTTTAGTAGGCGACAGCTCTTTCCACTGAGCTACTGCACCTTGCTGAATTTATGCAATTAAATTTTAGGGCAGTTTTTTTAGACAAAAGGGGGTCCAACCTGGTAGCAAGATGTACCAAATGAAATAAAGCTGCCACTTCTTTAGAGCAAAAATGGGCTGTTTGGAAAAGTCTCACTCTCTTTAAGTTTAGCTGATGAATTCACTCTGTTCTTGTTCTTTTTCATTACTCAAGAGTCTAAACCACAAAGACACAGAAGTTTCCTAATTTTCCCTTATTATAGAATTTGAGCTTCAGGATTGAATGGGGGATTTGGTGAATTTAATCTCACTTTAACATCAAGCTGCTGGGATTAATCCATCTCATAGCAGCTCACTTTCCTCTTTCACTTCATTCATTTGCTGCTTTTTAAATTTTCTCTCTCAATCTGGCATTTATCTTTATCTCTATAAGCTACTGCTTCACTGGTGTACATACTGTGATATTCTTTCCCCTTTTCTTTGTAACCAGCATCCATTCTTGCTGTGCCCTGAGAATCCAGAGTGTCTTTGATTTCCTCTTGATCCATTGCCAAATACCAACCATCTTCCTGTTATGGATAAACGGTGTTGTATTCAAGTATATCCTGTATGCCTTCTGAGGGGCCTCATTTTTCTTGCATCACCCTGTAACTGCAGAGGCAGATTAACAGGCCCTGAGAAAGGAATCATAGGCCTACGTATATGATGGCATTCATCAAAAATGGATCATATTACTTGCAGCACATGCTGCAAGTAAAAGAAGTAGACAAACACTGTGGTATTTCTCATCTTAGTCCGAAACTTATTACCCACTATAATAATATATACTGCCATCATTGATGAATGTGAATGAAAAACATTTTCACTGAAAGAAAAATAGATATATTTAACACTAATGTATGGAATATATGTGAGTATGATGTTAAGGCTTTCAAGACAACTGCTCTGAATAACTCCAGACAACAATGAACAACATGAAGGCTTATTTAGTGCATCTGTTTTGATCTTTTACATCCATGAAGCTTGGTTGCCAGAGCCAAATCTTCTTTTATTCAAAGCAAACTTAAGGGTGTCCAAGAGAGCAATATAAATGTCACCAAAAAGAAAATCAGCGAGGAGACACAAGCAAATGTGCTGATCAGGGAAGTAACCTGAAGCCAAGAAAAAGTTATGATTGACCTTACTGCAAAATATAATGGAAAATCAGACAAACAGGAAAAACAGACAGAGGAATAAATGTCATAACCAGTGTCCCTGGAGAAGTTGGCATACTTCATTTTTTTGTCCATTAAAAAAAAAAAAGTACCCCAGAAAAACAGTTTTAGAAACATGTTAATGTAAGATGACTCCACTTACCATACCCCCAAAAATTGATCAGAAGCTTATTATTTGCACATAGCATGATTTATATACATGATCCCAAAGTCCCAAGATTTCATGTTAATGTAGCCCCGGCAGTAACAAAGAGACCTCTCACCACGTTTACAGGGTTTGATGGAAAGACAGGATTCCCGGAGATTGAAACGGACTGAATGATTGTAAGATGGAAACAGTATAGATAAATAAATCAACAGGTGAAAATCAACGCAAGCCCTTTTTTCTCCTTCTTTCTTTTTTACTGTTCTTTTTTTTTCTTTTTTCTGACTATTCTTTCAAAATAGTAAAAAAAATTATTTTTTTGTTGATTTTGTTCACCCAACTCTTCCCCTGATTGACTTACTTGTCCTCATGGCTCATGCCCCAGTTAAACCAGTAAAGACAGTAACGGTGCTCAAATGGAAAAACAAATGGGGTTTGGAGAAAATCCGGAAGAGGCGGGACTTCCGGTTCACAACGCTCCCCCTGCGTTGATCATTCAACATGGCAGCGGGACCAATTTCAGAAAGAAACCAAGGTAACCTCATCATTTAAGGCTTTTTTCATCCCGTTATCTCCACTTTTTAGACGTATACATATAGATTACAATGTAAACATTCCTCCTGTCTTTTCTGAGCAACGTCGTACGCCTCGTTAACCATTAGTTTGCAGAAAACAATCGGTCGATCACATGGGGAATTTTAGCTTAGCTTATTGCTACTTAGCCATACATTTGATTTGTATAAAGAGATTCGATCATATTATAGATTAGACATAAGTAAGTATATGAATGTTTTTATTAATCATATAAATGTTGTAGAAATGTGTAAACTCGAAGCGGAGCTGGTTGCTCTCAGCTAACAGCTGAAATCAACCAAGTGCAAAACATGAAGCTTAGCGGAGGGAGAGCTGAAGAGAGTTACAAAGCCTCATCATTTGGGCAAAGAATATTATTTAAGTTAGCCGTATCACAGGTTTACGATACTCAATATTGTGTCAGGTACTTGTTTACATGTTTCCCAAGATGCTGCAAGCTGTAATTCATTCAGCTAGATTATAGCGAAGGGAAGTTGCACACTTCCCTTCGTGTATTAGTAATCTAAATGTAAAAATGGGATGTCACTTGCTTTTATATTTTAGAGCAATTGCAGTAAAGTAAGTAATTATTTGTAAATCTTTCAAGTGCTTATATCAATTTCTTTTAAAAAGTGATCACTGAGTACAGATATGATTTGAATCATCAGCAACCTTTCAAAAGAATCTTTGTTCTTCTTTGAGCACACTAATGAAGATGGCAGGGCTGGGACATTTGTACCAGGGTTCATGAAAAAATTCATCTGATGGGCATACTTTTCCTCATGATGTTTAATCTTCTGATTTTAGATGCCACTGTGTATGTCGGTGGCCTGGATGAGAAGGTGTCTGAGCCGTTACTATGGGAGCTTTTCCTGCAGGCTGGTCCTGTAGTCAACACACACATGCCCAAAGATCGGGTCACAGGTCAACATCAAGGTGAATATTAACTAATATTTTTAAAACAATGTATTTTAAGAGAGTTACATATAGCAATGTATGTAACAATTATAACTGGTTTTATTTTTCTTAGGTTATGGCTTTGTCGAGTTCCTTAGCGAGGAGGATGCTGACTATGCCATTAAAATTATGAATATGATCAAGCTTTATGGCAAACCAATCAGGGTCAATAAGGCTTCAGCGCACAACAAAAACCTGGATGTTGGTGCCAACATCTTCATTGGTAACTTGGACCCGGAGATTGATGAGAAACTGCTCTATGACACATTTAGTGCATTTGGTGTGATTCTTCAAACACCAAAGATCATGCGAGATCCAGACACCGGCAACTCCAAGGGTTATGCTTTCATCAATTTTGCCAGCTTTGATGCATCAGATGCAGCCATTGAAGCCATGAACGGCCAGTACCTGTGCAACCGGCCCATCACTGTGTCGTATGCCTTTAAGAAAGATTCAAAAGGAGAGCGTCACGGCTCGGCTGCAGAGCGACTCCTGGCTGCACAAAACCCTCTGTCCCAGGCAGACAGGCCTCACCAGCTGTTCGCAGATGCCCCACCACCACCGAGTGCTCCGACACCGGTCCTCACCACACTAGGAGCTGGAATGGCCATTCCAGGAATGGGTGGTAAGTACTTTTTATATCAAATAATTGTTCTTTGATCAGCGTCTGTTGCCGTTTCAGGCTCACTGTATTATTTAAAGTGGAAGAATCTTATTCTCGGTATAAGGCAAGATATGTTCAGTTATTGTCTTGTAATTTAAGAGACTGTGTAGAAATGCTAATTACTGGAAAGCCTTCCCATTTCACGTATGGGAAAGCCAGACCCTTAGCTCATTTCATCCTGCGCTCTATAAAATTTTAAAAGTTGCATAATCTCATATCTTGTGTCATTAACAGTAATTAGGTTATTTATTTTAGGGCATAGTTCTTTGTTTCCTAATGATTCTTTTCTGTCTTTATTCTCACCAACAAAACCCTCAACTATAATAATACTAATCATAATCATTGCTGCTGTTAAAGTCTTCAAGCTGGATTTCTAAAACAGTAATTTTAGTGTATAATAAGTTATGTAGTATGTTCAGTTTATATTACTTATTTCAATAGTTCTGTATCAATGTTTGGTATGATTGCCTCATGAAAGTACAGGCAGAGTACAGGTCTATATATTTGCTTATTTACAGTATTATTTCAAAGTACATATTTTTTCTACACATAGTTTGAGCAACGTAATGTACATAAGGTAAAATCAGTAAATCTGACATGAGGTATGAAGGCAGGGGTGGACTTGTGTTATCCTCTTTAACTCTTGAGGTAATTGGGAATATCGTTTTTTCCATCCAAAAGAGCAACATCTTCTTTTTCAGTTGAGCTGTATGCTGAGCAAATATTTTGCCCATCTTCTTGTCTTTAGTAAATGACCCACACACCATGCTACAACATGTTCAACATAGAAAACAAACAACATATTCATATCCAGCAGCTTCAGGCTGTTGTTTAGTGCTGTATGTAGAGGAAGGAAGAGAATAAGCTATCACTAGAGAAATTCTTTAAAAAAAAAATCAAGATAAATCATTAGAGAAAATGATGTGGTGATATTTTTTTGACATGCCACCCAACCCGAATGGAGGGCTTTGATAAGACTTCCCTTCAGAATACCTGGTTAACACTACTCTTCACGAAAACTGAGTGAAAACACACAGCTTTATTGCTTAGTCATGTGGACGGAAAACACACCTTGGATGAAATTAAATCAAGTTTAATCTATAAAGTCATTTTCATGCAAGAGTATCTTCTGTATATATTGAACTTGTGTATGTTGTGTTTATTGCAGTTTTAAATGTTTCTATATTTACACTGTATTTTAATTTGATTTATTTTTATTTTATTCCTATTTTTACCTCATTGTCGGTGCTGTACTGCTACTGGTACCTAAATTTCCGAGAGGGACCTCCCAAAGGGATCATTAAAGTATATTCTATTCAATTCAATTCTGTTCTGTTCTATTCTAAGAATAGCACTATGTCCTTTAAGTACTAAAAGCAATGCTTCAGGAAGGCCTTATTATGATAAAATTAATTATTTTGAATGTAAGTTTTGTTAAGTGTTTGTAGAGAGTGAAATTGTTGATCATATGATGCCACTCGTTTTTTTCCCTGTGCAGGTATGCCACCTCCTGGTGCATTCCCTCCTGTTCCTCCTCCTGGGTCGATGCCTCCGACAATGCCTACTATGGGAATTCCTCCATCAGCAGGCACAACAAACCCACAGGCTGGTGGTGGACCTCCACACGGACCACCACCCTTCCCCCCAGGCAGCATGCATCCAGGTCAGGCTTTTACATGTTTCAGATCTGCTTCTAGGTTGCTGCGATCGGAAAGTTAATATATTGTCAGGTTTCCGTCACAGCTGTGTTTACAAGCTGAAAAAAAGGAATACTTCGGATGTGTAAAACATTCACATTTCCTTTTTAGGTTATATAGATGACTTTATCTCCCTGTTTCTTGATTTCTGTCTGGAATAATGTCCACAGGATGTGATAAAGTCACATATTTCACAGGAAATGTCAGATTTGTAAAGAGGAGTGGAGATCAGGTGTGAAAAGGCAGGAACTGCTAACTGTGAATCTAGATCTGTGTTTCTAAACAACAGTCGTTACTTCCTATACTCAGCTTGTTTGAGTGTCTGCAGTTTCACTGAAATGGGTCCAACATGGGAAAAAAACCCAACAAAAATACTTGAGATCTGTGCTGTTTCTGTCGCACAGGTATGCCTCAGATGCCCATGCCCCCTCCTGCTCCTCCTGGCATGGTGCCGCCTCTTCCTGCTCCACCAGGATCAGCTCAGCGGGCTCCGCCGCCCCCCAACATGCCCCCGCCCCTACCTATGGGCATGCCTCCCAGAGCACCGTATGGACCTCCCATGGGTGGTGAGCGCTGCGATACATCTTCAAGTCTTTGTTGTCAAATAAAAAGTATTTTCAGCTCACAAATGAATGGAAGTCCCTTCAGGCAGGTTTCCAGTCAAAGGACGGGTTGAAAGTATATGGAAAATACAGGAAAATACAGGTTTGCTGGCGTTAGAGCAGACGTAGTTTTGTAAGCAGAGTGTATTATGAGTAACACTTTAAACTATAAAAGTTTTAGATGTATTGGATTAGTCACGTTGTTGCCATAAGGTTGAACAATTAGATTTTTGCAAAGTGTGGGACTCTGCTTTAGTTTCCATTCTGAAGAAAAGCCTGAGAAACATCTGCTAACAATAAATAGCAGCTTAAATGTCCGCAGTACATCCAAGAGCTGTGTATGCTTTGCCACAGACAACACCAGAAACACCACCCCCACCCCTCTACATAAATTAGGGGGCTTCGGTTTGTTTCCAGTATCGGGCGTAGATTCAAAAGTTTTGCCCGATGACATTTAAGTGTTTTCTCAGTCTGGTGTTAAAATCTAGGATATCATCAGATAGGAATAATGAACAGATTTACATCTTTTACAGACATAAACGGATGAGGAAGTTTTCTGTGGATTAAATGTGTACTCTGTGAGTTGGAAAGCTGCTTTAATTTTTTCTTGAAACAGGAAAAGCAAGAGAACATCTCAGTGGAAACTCTGCTGCATGGTGGAGTTATGTCAGAGGAGAACGTTGTTCTTGGTCATATATGTTTCCTTCCACCCATAAATGAGTTCTGAGCTGTCTGATCTGACATGTATTTCTTGTAAGGGCTTAACTTGGCTGCGTGTTGCTTCACTGCCATAACCCAAAGCTTTTTCCATCCAAGCATTAATGTGTTGCATCATAGGATAGTTTTCTTTTGGGGATTCCCACTTGGAAGCTTGCATTGGTATTGGAGTAGTGCAGGGGTCTACAACCTTTACATCCAAAGGGCCAACTTTGCCCTCAGCCACGCTAAATAACTTCTTTAGAGCCACAAATGTTGCAGGAACTTTTGTAAAAAGACAACATATATTTTTTTATTTTTTGTTTTTTAGGTATTAAAATGAATAAAAACAGAACCTTGCAAAAGGACGATTTTCCTCTTTTGGATGTAAATATTTATTTTTTATTCATTATTCATTTATTTTAAAAAGTATAGTTTCTAAACAATATCTCTATTTGATAATGTTATTAATAGCCATTGTGGATGGTGCACAGAGCCGCTTGTGGCTCTGGAGGCGCAGGTTGCAGACCCGTGAATCAGTCGATGTATCCACATTGTGATATTCAGATCTGTTGGAATAGAAACTGGATCACAGGTTTCTGTTCACATCAGATAAGATTTCAAGATTTCAAGAATTTTATTGTCATTACACAACAATTTACAGCAGTAATCATTGGTAATGAAATTCTTAAGTCTGTGGCTCCCCAACAGTGCTGAAATATATAAATATATAAGCATATAAATACACAAATACTATATACAAATCAACACACACACACACACATGTATATA